>JAQQBR010000003.1:8393015-8429765 GCA_030347285.1 Microctonus hyperodae | reverse complement strand
AAAAAAAAAAAATTATAATATAATATAACCATGATCATGAAATTAATTAAAATTAATTAACGGATAATGGATAAGAAATTATTGATAAATTTAAATATATCCTTTCATAACCAACCCCTTAAATCCATGTATGATAATCAAATAGAGATATGCATATGTGAAAAGTGGATTAAAATAATCGATTTACTTTCAGATTACTTCGTACCTTCAACCGCAAACTGTGCTTTAGTCATGTTTTATTTTATTTCTTGTCGCATCGATCATTTCATCCTCAGTTCGTCGCAACCCTCCGTGGGTAGCGCATCACACTTTCATTTGCTTTGCGTTTTAAAGCTCTTCAAATATAAAAACATTCAACTTGGAATTACAATAAACAACACAACACACAACATTTATATTAAATAAATGGTAAAATAAATATTCATACTTTGAAAATGCGATGGCTAACATCCTATTATTATTTTTGTTAAACGTGAGTAAGAATTATATTTATTTTATATTTTATATTTATATTTTCAATAATTATATAATTAAATGTTTATTATTGTGATATTACAGAATGGATGTGAGTGCATTAGTGCCTGCTGGTCTTCAACGTGGATTAGAAATTACTACAGTGCAAGCTAATTACAATAAATTATCTGAAAATTTACGTAAAATAACACCAATCGCAATACAATGCGCAATATTTTGTGGCGGATCAAAATGCAAGTACGAAAATTCAAAAGCTTGGCCACCTGTTCATATGGCGATAGAAGAAATTTTTTCCCATTGGTAATATTTAATAAAAAAAAAATATATATGTATATACATAATTATTTATGTGATATATTACAGAATAAATAATTTTTTCGTTTATGTTTATTTAGTGAAATGCAAATTTCAAACATGTATTTTATTGATTGTCGTATTATTTGTATACATCAGGGTAACAGACGACGTTTTGGCGATGGCACGTCCTAGTACCGCGCAACTACTGAAGAATAATGTCATTGCACAATTCCAAGGATGGAGTATAAAAACAATAATAAATTTACAAACACCCGGAGAGCACGGAAGTTGCGGGGGTCCTTTAGAAACCAGTGGATTCACATATGATCCAGCTGAATTTATGAAAAATGGAAGTAAGTTAAAATAATAAATTCTAATTCAATTGGAATAATAATAATACTTCGTTGAATTTTAAATGACAATTTAAAATTCCGATTTAAATTTGATTAAATGAAGGTGAATGTTTGTCCTTGATTTAATTCTTCGATTTTTTGATAAGACACAAACATTGTCTAATCTTGTTAATGGAATGAAGTTCATGGTAACATGCAATGCAGTAAAAGCTCACATACACTATACATATGTGTATATAAAAACTGCTAACATATACCATTGACTTATCTCACTCCATTTGAATTTTCTTCACATAATTATTTGCAACTACGTTATTTTTTACTGTCTCACTGTATGAATATTCAAATATTTTCAGTTTATTATTACAATTTCGCCTGGAAAGATTATGACGATGCAACGACAGGAAAAATATTGGATATGGTGAAAGTTGTGGCGTTTGCTGTGCAAGAGGGACGAGTTGCTGTTCATTGTCATGCTGGTAATAAAAATTCACCCTTCTTCAATATTCATAACAATTTAGATGCTAATAGATATCAACACACAATATATACGATTAAAAATAATAGAAATTAAAATGCGTAGTGTGTGATAAATTTCTGAATAAAAAAAATAATAAAAAAATAAATAATCACGCAAACATTACAGAGTTAATAGTCGTTTATTAAAATTGAATATTAATATTCAGGTATTTTGAATAATTAAGATAGCTAAATAACGTGCCAACAATATATCGTTTTATAATTATAAGGGAATATGCATCGCATTAAATTAATAAATATAATAACACATCTATATTTATTTGTAATATAATCAAATTGAATTATTAATATGCTCTACAAATTCTCGTATGTGATCTAATATTATTTCATATATAAATAGATCAAACACACCAGCCATGAGCGACATATTATTAAAATTTCATAAGACTATAACTCCCACGTTTTTAAACTAGAAACTGATTACATAGAACAATTTTTTTTAACCCTCTGACAAACAGTAAACGTAATTTTATATACACAATCGCTTTTAAATTTCTTTAATAATTCATAATCGCTTAGTAAACTTCATCATAAAGAATTAATCGCACTTCGATGTTACACAATAACATGATATTTTTGTTTCTTTTATTTTTTTTTTTTATACCTTTTGTCCCTGGGTGATAAAAATTATATATTGAAATGCTTTATAAAAATAGTGTGAATGAATAATAAATTAATTTGTTGGGTTCGGTCGATATTCACCTGTAATTATATGTAATATTCATGAAATATTTAATAGTGGAAGAAAAAATTGTTCAGAAGTAATAAAAATAAATAGTATATATTATTATATTCTATTTTTGTTAAAATACAGGTCTTGGACGTACAGGCGTTCTCATCGCGTGTTACCTTATCTATAGCTTACGTGTACGTGCCAGTGATGCTATACGATTTGTACGTAAAAAACGTCCAGGAGCAATACAAACACGTGGTCAAATAAAATGTATTCAAGATTTTGAACACTATATTCTTCCGCAAATGATTGTGTTTCCAAATAATGCAAGTGGAGCCGGTAAAAAACGTTTTAATCTACAAATATATTTGAAGAAACAATGGAATATTCTTCATGGCTATGATCAACGCACATTTAAACTTATTCCTAAAATTGTCTTCATATTGTGCGAGAGAATACTCCAATTATGCGATTGTCAAGAGGATAATTCGCCTAGTGAAATTAATTTTAATATTGGCGATACGCCTTTTACAAATAAATTCATTTCAAATGCACTTGAGCGACTGCATCATGGTAACATGAGCAATGTAAGACACTCCTTTTCATGGGCTGAATGTCTATCACAAGTTTCGTATTATTCCAGTGAGTCACTGAACATTATATTAATGATGAAAAAAATAAGAATCATTATCAGATAAATATTTTTCAAGCAATAAAAAATCTTTTTATGTCATATAGATACACCAAAGACTGGCAATGAGAGTGTATCTTCACGAGATACTTCAGAAGACATCAGAAGAATGGACGATGTATTTTGTGCATCACCGGAATCTCCTTCATGCTCTACTAATTATCCAAGTGAGTTATTAATTTTCTTCGAGTTACTGTTGACCATTTTTAATAAATATAAATATTATTTTGAAATATTTTACAGCGTTAGATGATAATTTTTTGGATGAAGTATTGGATGATGGAATACATGAGCAAGATATATATGATAATGATTGCTATAAAGAACTTCAATCTCAAATAGCACTTAAAGAGGCAATGCAAAATAATGAATTTAATTATATTCATATTGATGATGTAGTCAGAGCTTTACTCTGCGATCACTCTCAATTTTCTGATGAAGAAAAGAAGCTTATTTTTAATTATCAAGTAGATTTGAATAATAGAAATTCAGCATGGCAACGCTTGGAATTAGAGACAAATATTAAAATACTGAGTGGATTATTATATGAATGGTTGGAAACATTACGAAGCCCTGTCCTAGATGTAGAGACATTGAGTCAAATTGTTATTCGAGGTTCAAGGCCAAAACAATGCCTCCAAAAGTTTGAGATTTATAATCGATATTTGCTCGAATATTTACTGCGGTTCGTGTCGCGTTTACGACCTATGACTATGGACACGCAGAGTTTAATTATCAAAAGATTAATGGCATCACTGACACATCAGACAGTTCGGATAAAGGAAACCTACATGCCTTCAGGTATATATATTATTCATGTTGATTAATTATTGAATTTCTAACCTTTTAATAATTAATCCACTAACTTTTATTGATTTATTCACACACATTCACACGTGTATGATAGAACATGATGCATTATTTAATTGTAGGAAAAAACTTTCAAAGATTGCGCGGTGGAACAGCTGGAAAGTTGATGGATTTTATCGTACGTTTTTTTAATTTAATTGAGGAAATAAATACTCAAGAATTTAATCAACGATTGTGGTCATCATCTTCAAGGTGGTCAATGACAATCAGCAGCAGATTGCACGATATTAAAGACAATGAAAGTGATAATCCATAGACAAGTCAATTAATATTCGTATTAAATGATAATAAATTATAATCGTAATCTATATTACTTTATTTTTAATGGATGAATAAATATTGATTTATTGATTTTATCTGATCTATTACTTAATTATTCATTATTTCTAATACATGCATTTATATTCTTGTGTATATATGTATAAAATTGCACTTACTAATTAAGACTTCTCTGCTTTTATCGCCATGACCAAAACATGAGTGACTACACTTCATAACCTAAAAAATTATAAAATAATTTATGATATTTATTGAAAAACAATTATTTATATCAAAAGATTGGAATAAATTTAATTTGAAACATACATCTGTGAAGAAATAGGCTAATGTTATCTCAGAATATGTTATTACATATGTATCACTAATTACATAGGATTTATACAATCTATAAAAGCGTTCAGTATAAGACGTTCAGTATTATTTTTCCGTTAAGAAGAAAAGTTATATTATTATTAAATATAATTTAATTATTAAATGATTACTTTGAGTTATTGGAGCATATGAACGAGCTTGGGAAATTCGAAAATTAATTAAAACGGTCATGTAATGTACAACGAAACTTTAACGACCAATCAAAATGTGGGTAAGTAGCGCCAATTTCAAATTTCACATCATAAGAAATTAGATGAAAGTAGTGATTTCAGAGCACACAATGTACTTATAAATTAAACTAATAAAAAATATATAGGTATTTATATTTTATAATATAAATTCTTAAACTTATTACTGGGAAAATAGAGATTTCAATTTTAATATGGTTATTTAATTATTTATAAAAAAGGAAAGACAAATTATTTGATAATGGCGCATGAGCAAAGCAACGAGACTCTGCAATGAAGTGAGTCACAAGTGAACGCAGTGAATACGTTCAAACGAATGAATTATTTTTTCTCTCACATAACTCCGGTGTTTTAGATATTCAGTTAACCCGACTTACTTTTCACCTCGTAAAAAGATATATCTCTCTTTGATAGTCATGGGTTGTCAATTTTAGATAAAATTTATCGAGTATATTAAATTCTTATTCGGTTGTTGGAATCATACGACAATTATACTTGGCGACAAATAATATATAAATTTTGTGAAACAAAAATGTCAGGATTCGACGAAAATCCATTCGGCGAACCAACAATTAATGATCCTTTTTCGGTCAGTTTATTAATGTTATTTTTTATTAAACAATAATAAAATTAAATTATAACCTCACATACATCACAATATTATACATCAATAACTCACAAAAATATCTAATAAAATATATTTAATCTATGAGTCATCGATATCACATATCAATAGTCACCATTGTACATTTATGTTACAGCAATATACATTAATTTTTTTTTCTCTCCACAAATAAAAAACAATTCATATTTTTTTACTTGCTCTATATTGTTACTCTGCCACGTTTCATATTACATTGCAATAATAATTAATTTCTCCTGGCTCATTTAAGATCCTTCACGTATAATTTTTTAAAAATATGTCGCAATTTTCCTGCCTGATAATTGGATTAACTACGTCTTATCAAAACAGAATAAATGAATGTTATATTAATTAACAGGATCCAGCAGTTAAACGTGCAACAGCTTCAGCACCAGCTGCAGGAGGTATTGAAGATTATAATCCATTTGCTGATCCAGCAGTCCAGGGCAATGCTCAAGTACGTGGAGCAGCAAATCCACCAATTTATGGTGGTGTTGGTGCCACACAACAACCAGCAACACTTCAACCTACAAATCAAGAAATCCCACCACCAGTTTATGCACGAAATCCACAGCAAACAATTTCACCAACGTCTGGAACAACGCTTTCACCCAGTGCTGAGGTATCACTATGATGAAGCTGATTGTTCATTTATATTTTTCTGAATTTTTAAACAATTCAGAAGATTTCTGATTATATTGATATTGATTTAAATCTGTGCAGCAAAGAGCGGAGGAAGAATGGAAAGCCAGAAGAGAGGAAGAAATGCGTTCATCTTATTATCGTGAGTTGGAATTGTTTGTTATTTTTTTTTATATAAGTTTTTTTCATTAATTTTGATGAAAATAAATTTTATGAAATAGCAGGACGGAACAATTGGCCACCATTACCTGAAAAATGTTGTTTTCAACCATGTTTTTATCAGGATATTGATGTTGATATTCACACAGACTTTCAAAAAATTGTTAGGCAATTGTATTACCTCTGGATGTGTAAGTGTTATTTTATATTAATGATTCAAATTCAATGGACTAGCAAATTGTATAATTTATCGTGAATTTATTTTTTGCAGTTCACGGACTTGTACTATTATTGAATGTAGTCGGAGGATTTGTCTTAATGTTTACTTATAATAATTTCACGACATTTGGGCTTAGTCTTCTTTACCTCATTCTCTTTACTCCATTTTCGTTTGTCTGTTGGTTCAGACCAGCTTATAAAGCATTCAGAAGTGACAGTTCTATTAACTTCATGGCATTTTTTTTTGTATTTTTTTTTCAACTAATTGTTACTGGTATTCAAGCAATTGGAATACCTGGTTCTGGAACTTGGTAATTAATATCATAAATTTCTTTGATATAATACTATAAAAATTTGATTTAATGATTATAAATTATATTTATTTTAGTGGTTTAATAATGGCAATAACGACATTTGATAGCACTGGTAAAGGTACTTTTGTTGGAATTCTTTTGTTATTGATTACAATATGTTATGGAATTGCTGTTGGTGGAGATCTATTATTATTAACCAAGGTAAATATATCATATTTATTTTTTGATTGTATTTCTGATTAAATTTTTGTTTTAACTACTTTTAGATCCATCGAATTTATCGAACATCAACTGCTAGTATGTCTAAGGCGCAACAGGAGTTTACGACAACATTCTTGAGAAATGAGCACGTCCAAAATGCAGCGGGAAATGTTGCTGCAAGCGCTGTACGTGCACAAATGGCGAATTCTACGCAGCCGCGTTATTGAGCATAAAATCATTACAATTAATTTCGATTGTCGTAAGTCCATTAAAAAAAAAAAAGGAGGAGGAAACCCTAATTATTGTGATCCTGTCTCAATGAAAATGTTTAGATTATTGATCTTTAGATATTCATGTGAAAGTAATTTTTTTCCTTTGGTTTAATGTGAGAGCGATATTTTATGTTTTCGTATAATTTACGTAAAAAATTTTCATCAATTCCAATGAAAAAAAAACTCGCATAGTGATTTTTCATTTTCTACTGATTTATGGTATCTTTAAAAATAGTCACAATCATTCATTTATATTTAATTTAATAAATCCACGATAAATTTGCGAAATATTTTATCAAATCCATTTAATCATTGTCTTTTCTGTATGTCTTATTCTTTATTAAACAGAATATATTGATATTTTTATTGTTGGATATTGAAATTTGCCAACGTTATGAGTGATAAGTATTAAATGAACAATTAGCTTGATTATAAATACATGTAATTGTAAATTATCAAACGCTTGCACGCATGGTTTTATATTTATTATTTGTTCTTTGTGTCTAATTTTCTGTCAGACAAATTTAAAAATTACTCATTACTATTGGACATGAACTAGTCTGAAAAATATTTTGACAAATTTTCCGTTCTAATTCAAAAAATGAATAATTCACTAATACATATATACACTTTCACGTATGAGTTGCTTGTTAAATTCAATAATTTTTTTTTTGTAGTCAGCTAGTGGGTAAACGTTTCTCAATGCGATTTCAATAATCACAGATTATGCTTTAATCTTTACAGTATATATAAAAATATCTCTCGAGTAGAAAGCAAACTTGAAAGACTTATCGACAAAACATGAAAAATTAAAAGTAAACTCGAGAATGATACTTTTATTTTTCATATGTATGATCTCGAGGAAAAATGACGAATTAAAAGTCAGCAATCCGAGTTATTTATGATTAAATTTAATAACTGGAAAATAACAGATTTATTGCTTTAAACTTATTAAATGACACACATATATATATATATATTCAATTAATTATACATCTATAAACAAATTTATTCAATTATATGTTTATCATATTAAATATTTCATTTTATTTGTTATATTATCTGTGAAACGTGTTGTTATCACATAGATTTAGTCTTGATTGTAATCACGTTGAGCGTTTTAACAAATTGAATCAAATGAAGAAAAAAAAAGAAGAAATAAATAAATAAATAAATAAATAAATGGACTTCTATGGTACAAAACCGAGTGAATTTGATTATAGAAAATTATGAACTACTTATTTGTTGAAATTCATCTAAATGAAGTAAATTTAAAACTGCCATTGCTGAAACAAACAAAAAATGTTTATTAACATTGTAATGGTGCAAGAACAAAAATGAAATGAAATATTTCTTACCTTCTTCATCATAGGCAGCTTGAGGATCTTCTGGGAATGGACATCCAATGTCATTTTGGGTTGGGACAGTACCAACAAGTTGTGCTGCCACTATCGCATCCATCACATCCACCTGAGTTTTATACATCAATCTTGCATGACCCTCGGCCAATCTGCAGTTGATAAAGTATCGTATAGCCAACGGTAAAATAAAAAAATAATTTATCTTTCAAATATAATTGTTATATCAAACTTTTACCGTATGAGACTGTCCAAAAGTCGCACTGTCGTTCTTTCTTCACGTCGATTTGGATTTTGACGATGATATAAAAATACTGCACTCAAAATTTTCTCCGCTTCTTTTGATAACGAGGGTTTCAATGAATGAATATGTGCAAAATATTCGCGAAGACTCTCAGTACTCCACATTCCTTCAGATTTTAGAAGTTCCATTGGCTTTTTCACACGTCTGAAAAATATTAGTTCAAACAAATAATACGTATAATTTTTATTCATTTAAAAAAAACTTGATGTTGAATTACATTTTTGTCATTTGGTCATTGTCTTCGCAAGCGATATTTAATATGTGCGACGTGGTCATTTGATCCCATTCATCATTCTTATTGTCTTTGAGATGAAGAATTAAATCAAAACGCGATAAAAGTGGATTTCCAAGACGTGTCTTCATCTCTTCGCCGGGGATAAATTTTCCGCCAATGGGATTTGTTGCTGCCACAACAGAACACCGTGAATTTAATGAACTAACTAAACCAGCTTTAGCTATTGATATTGTTTGTTGTTCCATTGCTTCGTGAAGTGATGCACGATCATTTGTATTCATTGTGGTAAATTCATCAACACAACAAACACCACCATCAGCTAATACCAACGCCCCTGCTTCCAAATGCCATCCATCTGTGTCCTAAAAATTATTAGAAATAGATGAAAAAATTGTTGATTCACCATACAATCTATTTTGATTATTCACTTTTACTGCGGCTGCGGTTAATCCAGCTGCGGTAGTACCAATTCCAGTGGTTAACACCGATCGTGGAGCTAATTTTGCTATTGTACGAAGTATTTGGGATTTCCCAGTGCCAGGATCGCCAATCATTAATAAATGTGGTTCACCTCGAACTCTCACACCTAAAAGTAACGTAAATAATTTCATTTTCAGTATTGATCTGGCGTTACGAAGAGAAAAAAAAACAAAGCATATTATTGAATGCATATAATTTTACCAGTTTGATTGACTTTTGGCACGCCACCAGAAAGTACGACTGCCAAAGCTAGTTTCACTGTATACATTCCATAGAGCTAATTAATTTTTTTTTGTCATTAAAAAAAAAGTAATATTACAGAAAATATTTGAATGTAATTGTTCTTTCTCTTTCATAAACGTTAATAAAAATTACCCGAGGACAAATAGATGATAAAATTCTGTCTCTGCCAATCAGAGGATTATCCGTATATTGATTCCAATAATTTTCAAATATTTGTTTAATTTCTATTTCAGAATAATTTGAATCAAGTACTTTTCTCAATACAGATACACTATTGGCTATCATAATACTGGATGCTTCAGCTCTTGCACCTTCTACTAGTGGCACCCATCGTCTTATAACAACTCCACTAAAATATAAAACATCACAACAAATTATTTTTATTTTTCTATTTTTGCAATTTATTTTTACCTTATTTCAACATCATCGCCAGGTGTACATTTATCGATTAAATCATCCAGCAATATGACTTGAATTCCCACTGAATAAACACTACTGGTTTCTGTTTTAAATCTTTCTTGAATTTTAACTTCTTGATAATCATGTTGATCATTATCACCATCCTCTGCATCTAATATCGATAAAAGACTAGGTGATTTTGCCTGACATGATTCGCAATTTTTTACGTCTCGAAATTTTTGTCTCTCCCAATCCCACTTTAAAATATAAATCAAACAATTTAAATACTGCAATTAAAAATATTTTTTACTGATATATACATACATTTAATAATAACTCTTAATCTTACTTGAACAACGGTTATATATTCGCATTTATTACAGGAATATTTTTTAACTAATTGTAAACATGTTGGTTGAGATATTCTAACGGTAATTCCTGTAATTGAAACTAATTCACCAATTTCACCTTGTGATATCGTCATTGGTACTGCTGTAATTCTTGTATGAACTTTTTTCTTAATTGTTTGTTCTTCATTTTCAACAATTAATAATTCCTGAGCTTTTATTGCGGATTCATCACATAACCTCAAATATTTTCGCGGATGCAAAAGTATTTTATTAGCGCTTTCTGGATCAGCCTCAAATAATGATACAAAGCTGTAGGAATATATTAAATATTAATATTTGATTGTTAAAAAATTTTTTGAAAAAAGTTAACAATACATGGACATGATTTTAATACACACTTTATATATATAGAGTAATGCAATGTCTCATCTGGAGAGTCGAGTATTATTGTCAAATCTCCACGGTGATATGTTAAAAAATAATCAGTCAACATTATTGTTTTGAATTCAAAATCGAATTTTGTTTTTTTACCTAAATCAGAACATGTAAACACATGTCACAAAAAAACAAAACAAATATTTATATCATTTTGAGGTTAAAAACGATTGGCAATGCCCTCTAGTTTCCCGCGCAATTGTTCAAAAATCAACCAATGGAGTTTATAAAAATGAACGTCGAGTGGCGCCACGTACACTATTCCATTACCAGCAAGAACCAAAGTGGAAAAATATTTATTCAATATATAAAAATTATTTAAACAATATGAGAACGTAAGATAAGATTTATCAGCCCATATATTTCTAGTTAAATCAAGTAACTAAACATATAAAAAAACGTATTTGTAGACACATATCCGTATGGCAGGAAAAAAATCGTTGTCAGCAGAGTATAATTAATCATCATCGTTACGATACATATATACATATATACGAACAAACAAATAAAATACTCAGAGTAAGCTATTTCCATTTTTTTACGAAGAAACTACCATTCTAAAAAAATATAAAATTGCATAAAATGTAATTCGCTATATACAATATGTCCCAGTAGTACATTATTCGCTTTATTACCTACTTTTACGGTAGCCTTGTATAAAAGTCGTAATATTGTTCAGCCATATTTTTTTTTCTTCAAAGTTAAAGCTCCCTGAATCCGTGGGAATGTCTATTTACAATGTTATACATCGTCAAGAAAAACGTTCACGTTAAAGAGTTCTCACATTTAATCACGTTAATTGACAGCATTATCGATTTGCTGGACAATTTTAAAGACTCTGATGTGGGAAGTTGAGCACATACAAGGGAACAAGTTAAACCACATTGGCATCCCATTAATCAAATTCCATCTCTCTCATTTTTTTTCTCATCTCCAACAATTTGTCTCGCTTTGTTATTTTTTCTTTGCCTATTTTCACTGTTAGTTAAATCCTTTTACCACCAGCTAATTTTGTTTTTTGTTACACTATAGAACAAACTTTGTGGTGGAACTTGTTACAACTTACAATAAAATTCTTTTTCAATTATTAATATTCATCAGAAAATTTAATTCATCTCTTTATAAGAATTTATTTTCATGATATAATTAATAATACATTCTCCAAATACATATAATATATATCTACATTTATATACATATATTATTCTAAATCATAAATTAATTGATGTATAATCTGCATTTTGATATCTATTATTGAAACGTGACAATGTTCACAAAGATGTTTTATCAAAGTATAGATATGAATTGTATGTGTATGATATGTACGTATGATTGAAATTCTCATATGTGCAATTAGTCCCAAATTACATTAATTCCATTGAATTTAGCACGTGCTTGAATATCATCTTCATTCCCAATTCGAAACTCAATCGTGCATGCCTGCACAATCATAAGATATATGAGATGGACAACATTCTGATTCGAGCAAGTCTCCTGAGTTTGGTATGATGCCCCCAGGAAATGCCATACAGCCACAACGAGATATCTAAGACGTCCATGTCTATTTGAAATAGGTATATATATTTACCATATTATTCATGACATAGATGGAAGATTTATCTTATAGACAAAACAATAAAATGATACACTTTAACTATATATTTTTATGTAATATAAAATATTAAATGTTAATTTAATACAGATATTAATTGAAAATATTCCTTTTTTTTCAGCGCAACATTTAATTTATTGAGTTTAATATTTTATCGTCTATTTACTTTACGTTTTAGCTCTTCTGAATAATTCACTTTTGCTTGTAGTATATATTCATGTATGTAGATAAATATGAGGAGCAACATTCTAATTAATTTACCGCATGTTTATGAAGTATGCGTGATATGAGGATCTATTGAGCGAAGTAATTAGTACTTGTAAAAACTATCAGAACATAGTCCGAATAATTGTATTAATATAAAACTTTGTACATGTATATTATAATATTTAAATTTAATTGGATTTAATTTTACAAAGTTTTGAGTATTATTATACAGGTACGAATTAAAAATGAATGAGAAATTGTGGGATATTTATTAATTTGATTAATTCATCTCAATGATAAAGAGAAACAAATGTCAACAATTTTATGCATATATTTATTTTATATGATGCAGATAAATACGCGTGTATACACACGTTGCAGTCATCATACAATTTTTTTTTTTTCCACCATGCATTTTATTTTACATATATGTATATGCATTTGCGTCATATATGCGAATATAAATTCGTTGGAATTTAAAATAACTTGTCAACTGCAGATGCGAGCGTTAGAGAGCTCATGCGGTGGTGCATATACATATGTATACATGTATATATGTACATACTCAGTGGGTGTTACAACAGGGTAGGAGACACGAGAACGTAGAAAAGGTATAGGTCGGATGATTTTCTCTCGTATGGCAAATTCGAATAGTTGTTATCGGAATATGTATCCGGTAACAGGTGTCATTGATGTGCACTACCTATGTCATATGACTATATGCTCCTCGTACGTTTTATTCTATGTATTTTATTTTATTTTTCAACTCCTAAAAATATGACGTCTACTAAACTCTGTCAGCAGTGAACCACGTAACGAGCTATACCTGCATCAAACTGTTCTAGTATATTATTTTTTTTTCTTTTTTCAATTTCATGATATGTATCTCTGATGGGGAATAATAATTAACAACCAGCATAAATCGTAGCCTCAAATTAAATACAGTTATAAATATTAATTAATATCAGGTTTTATTATAGAGCTAGAAAATACCAAAAGGTATGTGCATGCAGGGATTGGAAGGACGATGAGAGAGATGATATGTGGACTATGAAAAATTCTCAGGGGTTCTCTAAGAATTAAAATAGACTCAAAGAAATATTATTATATAATAGTATATCAAAATTTATTTAATTAGTTATGGATTTATTATTTTTTTTTCATTGTCCATTAGGACATTCAAAAGATAAAAAAAAATATAATAAGTCAAACGTGCATTCACGTCTTCAATAAAATCGATATATAGAGGGTATATAGATGAATCTCAAACATTCGTATATAAGGTGTTTCGCATTCTCTCTCGTGGCTAGAACCCAAGTTCTTCTCATATATAAAGTTTGTAATATATAGAAATAAAGAGGGTTCTAACACGTATGTATATATATTATAAACCTCACGCAGTATATCGTGGCCAATGGGCAAAAATTCCTCGTCGTCGCAGTCCACACAACTTAATAATACACCACTATGATATCATTAATCATCGCATAAAATCTAATTTAATATCTCCATCGACCCACGAAAAGAATATTCAATTATTTATTTATTTACTCTGGATTTTTGTTTCGATGGAGAATTTATTTTTATTTTTAGTAAAAGCATTTTATTTCAGTGAGATAAATTAAGGTCACATGAGGAAATACAGTAAAATGTGTTGAAGTGATGCGTATCTCGCACGGAAGTCGTACACGGTCAGTCGTTATGTATAATCTTTTGTCTCTTTTTCTCTTCTTTGTAATAGGAGGATAAACCATGAAGATGATGATCGCTTGTGAGTGAGCTGAAAGAGCTCTATTCCCCCCTTGGCAAACGATTGTAACCGAATGGAAACGAATGGGACATCCTATCATTATCCAATGATCCATGTGTCTTTTACTGACAAGGGACACAGTGAAGTAGTGGGAATAAATGTCGGTGCTTATATGGTTTCGAGGCTGATTCATGATAATGAGCTGCGGCTCATGAGCCCTCTCTTTCTGTTATGCGTTCCTTGATCTTCAAATAGTAAGTATAATAATTTTATTTCTCATAAATATTAAACAGAGGTAAGGGAAGAAATTCAATATGAGAGAAAATATTAATAATAAAAAATAATATTATATTATTTATAGTATTTATTAGAATAATAATTGTCTGATTACTTGATTATACGTCAATTTCATTTCCATATTTCAATTGCAGATTTTTATTTTATTTCTATTTTATATTGGACTACTTTATGGATATCTCGTTAATCCAACGATGGTGTTATCGATGCATTAAAAAATTTACATAGAGAATGATGCGCGATTGGAATGTAGATGAGAATTATTATCCGGTGAAAATAAAAAAAAAATAATAACGATGATTATGATGAGGAGAATGCGGAGAAAAAAGGTATGTGTTCTTTCGCCTCTTGGTGATTTTTTTTTTCTTCTCTTATTGCGCGTTCGGCAAGGTCGAAAAGGGAGGGTTGGAAAACGACTCTTACCGTCAGTGGGAATTCCGCTGTCCTCATCCAAAGTCACGTGCTTCTTGAACCTAACTGACATTTCAGGGCATTGGGGAGAAAAAAAAATAGGGAGAAATAATTTATGGATTTGCAACTCCACCTCTTTTCTCACTCACTTTTTCCCTTTTCTCTCTCAATATAGCCCATCATCATCTACTTATATTTTCTTTTATTTTTTTCATCGTACCTTTTTCTTTTACTTCTTCTTATCCTTCTTGCTCTTCATTTTCTTCTTATGGTCCATGGCCCATTGTAAACGCTTCGTTTGGCCAGAGCAATATCGAAAAAAATATAGAGGGAGCAAAGTAATTTCTCAACTCGTCGCGCGTAAAATAAATATTAAAGTTTATAATATAGTTGTATATGTATATATGTCTAATATTTACATATATGCTCATTTTTATAGAATAGTATATAACACTTTTGTAATATTTAACTTTACATATTTATTGTACAAAATGACTTTGAAATGAAGGTTGCCACAAAAAAAAATATTTTTATTGAATATTATTGGTAAAAATAAATTTACATTTATTATATGTATATATATGTATTACCATAGAGCTTTTGATATGAGTATATATTTCATTGCACATATATATATTTATATGTTAAAATTTTTTACGACTCATTTTTACGGCAATCAAACTGTCCAACTTCCTCATGATTTTTATTTGGTTTTCCCTTTTTTTATCTCTCTCATTTTCGATTTTTATTCACTGTCTCGACAATTTCTTTGAAATTGTTCATGGTATGAACATATACATAGAAATACATACATCATGTATTGACGACGGTCTAGTGCAAGGGGTTATTGCGGCTTGGCTTGGCCAATATCACCGACTTTGTCGACCTATAAAATTTACCACTATTCCATCCCTACACATATCTTTATTACCACATCTTCAGGGATCCCACTGAGCAGCATGTCGTCACGGTGTGCGTGCTTTCACCATTTGTCTTACTTCAAATGTTCATCTATTCATTCTAAAAATTACGACAAAAAAAAAACGCTTTTACAACACGTAGACTTTTTTCATTAAATCTCTCGATATAAATTATCATTTAAAATAAAGAAAAATATTAAAATTTAAACTGATGGGCGGAATTATTATCTTCGAAATAAAATAAAAAATTCATCTTTATAAATATTTATAAATTGATTATATTACTTTCTTTAATTTCCACATCAATACATAAAAATAAATTTCTTTCAAATCGTTTTTAATAATAAAATTCTTATATCAAATAAAACTATATTATATTTATAAATCTTCAGTTATAATATACGATAACGGAACAATGCGAGTTTACATTTTTCTTTAAATTAATCCTGCAGTGTCTAACGCTTCGTTTTATACTTGCGCAAGTTTTCACCGCCTTCACCATGAGAAACAAGGCGAATGACTCACCGGACGTAATGCGAAACCTCTTGGATATTGTGCGGATATTGTGTTACTATATTTCATTACCATGCGCATCATGCAAGATTGTAGCCGGATGCTCTTCATCCAACAGCGTTATGAATATCTTGAACAAACGCTCGTCTACCGATGTGATGAAGACCTTTAGATCCAGTGTCATACCAACAAGTTCACATATATATACACTTGTATCTTACTTCCGTTCAAAATCCATTCAAAGATATCTCGTTGCAACGTAACTAACAATCAGCCCTCCTGCATTCATATTTGTTATATGATATTTAAGTAATATTTACTCGCATATAGATATGTATATACATGTAGGTATACATGCATTATATTTTCCTTTTGTAACAGTTTGCCAATCTCGTTGGTAGCTTACCTAAATATATATAGTTTATAGTTGTTTCCGAGTTAAATCCTATTAAATCTCAACTAAAATTGCATATACATGTAGCAATAACTAAATTACAGGTATCATCGTCTACTCAATCAAAGTCTGTTAAAGTTGATGTACATCTCATCAGCATATGTGAAATAATAATTTTAATAATCTAAAAATATTATTTTTTGTCAAGGAATATTTATGTCATGTTTGAAAATAATGATACTCTTAAGTATAATTGTTTGATATTTCTTTTATAAAAGGAATATTGGAATTTTTTTTGACGTAGTTTTAATTAATTAATTAAATTTTAATGTAGTTGAATAATAACGCATAGGTAGCCTGATGAAATTTATAATTGTACTGGTAAGGATGTAATAATAATGAGAGCGTTGGGACGCAGCGGAAAAATAAGGATCTAAAATGACAGTGTGGGTTTAATATATAACTTTGATAATGAGTAAAAATGTATCGTGTGTGTGTATAAATGTATAAATGAGACGGCGCCGACTAGATATGGTACTTCGATAATTTGTACAAACGAACTTCTTGCTAATTTTGGGAGACACTGTGGCGCACTGTGTGACGCGGTTCATGTTATAAAGAGAATACAATTTTAAGATGTATATCTAAGCGCCGAAAATAGCGAATAAGCGGAAGAGAATAGAAAACGTAAGCGTTCCGCCTGGCTATAACGTCGACAATTATAGTGACAAGACGAATTTGTAAATTGGAGAAGCCCTCCAACGAATAATTCCCAGGTCATTTTCATTTTGCATTTACCCAATATATATTTACCTATTGAATTAATTTCTTTTCAAAAACAAAAAATAAATAAAACATGATAAAGAAAAGCTTAAATATATTTATATAATATTATTCAATTTTACTAATATATTTTTTTTTATTTTTAGAATGCGGTCACGGTGTTGAAATAAATTTTATATAATTCTTGCGTCGACGAACGAAGGTGCACCGCAAATGGCCCAGAGGTGAATCGATTATTATCCGGCTTCCCATGCCTGTGTGAGTTTATATCTATAACTAAAGATATATAGTGTATATGTGTGTATATAGATGAGCACATTGGGTTAGTTGTCATACCCCTCATTCACCGCACCTCACCTAAGTTTAATTTCTATTGAAATTGCAATTTCATTCGATTTCTAACGCTCCGGTGATTGTGGGCATTTACGTTAATTCATGAATCTTGGTAATTAGTTTGAATTAACAGACAATGGACATATATTTCCGTTTTATATACATACTTATACATATATGTATATATATTTTTTTTTTATATCGAATCCTTTTATTTTATATCCACTGGCTTTAACAAATATATAGATACAGAACCCAAAATGATCCAATAGCTCAAACGATAATTCCGATTCAATCGCTGGAAGTATCCCGGATTGCCCCAGATATGAATGCCACCATTTTATATGATCAAATCAACCAATATTTCAATATATATAACTTTACAGATTCTAACTGCAATAAAAAAAAAATATGAGAATAACTTTATTGTCAAATTTTTTTTTTTTTATTCGTTAACGTCAATCAAAAAGTCACAAATAAAAGAATTTTTCGCTGGCAATTGTTTAGGGATTTACAATCAGAATTCTAAATTGATACATCAATAAAAAAAAAAAATTATATAAATTTCGCGGTGATGATAATTATTTTGAATTAACAAAATTTGTTGCATGATAATAACAAATATTATTATCGTCACATTGTTATACTTGTGCTTGATAATTTTATATACGCGTATATATATTTGTATCTATTTATGTTTAAAGGCCTAACATGCATAGAATTTCATAGCGATGCATATTAGCACTCGCTCTGCCCACGCTTTCCCCGCCAATTATACTTCCTCCAATTATATTGCGAATACAAGCAGCTTAATTATAGGCACGCGTTAACCGGGTGGCGCCAACTATCTACATACATAAACAAACATACATGTAATATATGTATGTATAAACTGGACACGAGTGCGCTCGCAAATCTCGCGCGGCGCACAACGTTGTCAAAAGCCACGAAAACATTATAACCGCCGGTGAATCTGTATAGTCAATGTTATATTATGGCGCAACGTTGTGACACGTGTTATGCCACATCCTAATTATATTTCCATTTGAATGACACCAGGTCCACGAACATAAACCTTTAGCCATATATAATTTACCATTGAATCAGCGATAATAAATTTAAAAATAATTTTCGCATAGTATATTTTAAAAATAAATATTTTTCCGAGAGAAAAATATTTGTTTATACACCAGGTCTTTTATAATGATATGGCAATGTCTTTATTTTTTATTTCAACCAAATAACTAAAATAAAAATTCGCCAGAGCAGGCCCTTTCTCTTTCACCCTTGGTATATAAATAAATATATTTTCCTACAACGGATATCTCTTGGCTCCATTTCTATTCATCTCGAAAAATAAAGGCGGTGCCCGATCGCAAGTTCCGATAGTCATGAATATCTTATCTGCATAATATCTTGCCTGCGAGCTCCCCCACTATATTTGTCGTCGTTGTCCCGCCAAGAAAGTGCACACACCATCAAGGGTGAACACAAAACTACTCGTCCAAGCATCCGCACATGCTTTGCTCCATCCTCACTATGCTTTAGTTTCCTTCGTTCTCTCACTCTGTGATTCCTTCCTGTGCACAGTCATATAAATACATTCATACACAAATATATATATTTACAAATACAGCAAAAGGATTCGTCCTATCTTTCTTCTTTATACTTTTGCTTATATGTGAGCGAGTAAAGGGGATGTATATATATACACGCCTAGGAGATTTGTCGCGACGCCTCTTGCGTATACTTTCTCGTGAATTTACTCTCGGGGAAAATGTATTGCATTCTCACAAATGTCGTCGTTCACATACATTATCGTTTTTTCCCCCCCACACAACCACTGTTAAAATAAAATAAAGAAAAAAAAATACATAAATATATATTTATGTGTATTTAATATTTTTTTTATTTTATATTTCTCGGTAAAAATAATTTTTGTTTCCGCGTATTTAAGAGAATACTTCATTAAATGCATATTGAGAGGGGAGAATGGTAGATGTTTGTCACGCATGTGTGTGTATATGTGCATGGGGTCAGGTGTGTTCATCCCCCTTGGCGCCATGTGGAGAAGAAAAAAAAAAATAAAAATGACGATGACGTTGAGAGACCGGGTGGGAGCGTGTGGTCGTTGGAGAGAACACAAATTATGACGGCTGTGGGCACAAATCTCTGCAGCATGTGTGCTGTACGTACGTACCTCTCTCTTCATCTCTCTCATTCTCATTTGCTCTTGTATATGCCCACAACCGTCGTTGTACAACGTGTGACGCCTTTGACCGTATCACACACCGCGTGTAACCCGCACACGTTTGAATATATACACTGCATATGTACATGTGCACGTTCACCTCCCTCTTCTTCATGTTCGAATTTGACGGGGGAACACGCTCCCACACTTCTTCGTGGTTGAGTTTATTGTCGGAGAGAGGTTTATATACCTTCCTCTTACTTACTCATTCTTATTTTAAATTCTTCTACTCTCTCTTGTGTGCTTTTTGTTCCCTTCTCGCGCGTACGACACGCGTAAGCTGAGGTTTCAGATTCAGTTCGGGTTGCACGTTAGTATCGCCATCACGTGCTTTATAAACGTTCGCGACTTTATAAATTGACATAATTAATTGACGCGAGAGAAAAATAAATTTTTTTTTTCCTTTGTAAGATTAAGTAAAAATAAAAAATAGAGAATGTATATATGTGTGCATATTATTTATTGTGTAGGAAGTTAATAAATCTGGGAAATATGTGTGCGTGTATATTTGTGAGTCGATAAAATAAATTGAATGAAAAAAATTATATTATACAATATTCTTTACTTTCATTTTTTATTTTCATGAGAGATTTTTTTTTATCTCATTTTTCATTAAGCAGAATAGTTTTTTTTTTTGTGGAGATGAGTGAAGGACTATGTGTGGCACTATAGCAGAGGTTGTAAATGTTGAAATTAGGATTTTAACGGCATTAAATGGTAGGAGAGTAGAGATATGCTCTAGCATTGAACATGAAAAACCAATTGCACGAATGCTCAAGTGGTACAAAGGGGAGAAGTAGATACATATACTGAAAAAAAAGGGGTAAAGGGTATTGAAGAATAAAAGTGGATGTGGAGAGTGTAGTGAAAAATGTGCCAAAGAGCTAATGAAAAAGAATACTACGCGTCAAACTAAATAAAACAAAAAAATAGATACATATATTTCTATCAGAGAAAGAAAATAATCAAAAACAATAGCACAATGATATCTTTTTGAGTAAATAAATTTTAATGCATATATCCTACTGCGTTATAAAAATCATATAAAAATATTCCCAACGAAAAAAAAATACATATTCGAATGTGTATTAATTTTTTTTCTTTATCAAACGCCGAATTTATTTCCTAACATTATCCATGCATTGAATATTATTCGTTTGTTTTATTTGTTTTTTTTTTTTATGCATGATGGACAGTTATAATGGATACTGTAACCCACGTCGAAATAAATGTATAGAGCGTACGTCACTCTTCAGTTCATGTATCCAATTTCCCGTTCGTTAATTTTGTATATTTTTACTTTTTATCCCAAAGCGAAATTGCATTGTATTTTGGCTGATGAAAATAATTATTGTATTAATGAATATTGGAAAGAGGAAAAAATTTAATGAACATTATCTTCCTATGGGTATATCCAAATTCAATCGATAGTGTAATTATGATTATATATATTTAATTTATTTGTGAGATTATTGGGATTAAATTACGATTGGTACTGAGCAGTGCAAATATTCGAATCAACCTCGCAAGTAACTTTACACGAGTGTAGCCGCTAAAATAATGAACACATTTACCGGAACACACGCGTGTACACATTATCCCAGCTCGTTTGGTTGCTGTATAAACGAGTGTGTATTATTGTACATATACATACAGGGATATAACGAGCAAACGAAAGAGCGAAATAGAACAGGCATTTCCGGAGAGAGGTTTGTTTCGCAAACGACACTTCCGAACAAACTGTGTGACTATATCCTACACCCTATTCTCTCAGTACACTTTCAGTATCACACATGAAAATCCGCCGAATTGCACCGCGAGTACTTTGTTCACATTTAAAATTTATACAATCACGTAACAAAATCGCGGTATAATCTTTACTGTGAATCTCATTAAAATTTTCCTGAGTTTGTATAAGCCAAAAGCAAATGTATATAGTTTCAAAGTATTTACGTATATGTATACATAAGTGTATAATGTATTTTGAGGCTTTAAAAGCCAAACAAACTCTGATGAATTTTCCATGTCGAATGCTAAAACAATTTAGAGCAAATGATAAAATAAATATTTTCTATCAAAAATGAATTTTCTTTTTTAAATTTTATTTCGTGTAAATATTTGTTAATTCATTTCAAATTTTAGTTTATAGTTTCAAATTAAATTAAATTAATATATGGAGTGTGATAAGAGGGTTAAAATACTTTAACTGTATTTTAGTTGTTTGCCCTACCGTTAATATTCTACATATTCAGGCTCATCCGCGCCTCCCACACCATCTCTATTTCTCGCTCCTTAATATTCCCTCTTTTATGTTGAGAAAAACGCTAATTAACTTCGGTAATTATGTATAACATGAGAACAGAAGGGCCCGACATCGCGGTGTTTCAGTAACGGATATTATGTATGAGTTTTAGTAAAAGCTAAAGAAAAATATTTACAATATGAAATGTTAGAAAATTTTACAAAGAACATCGGGGAAATTTATAGAATTTATTATTCATGTGTTGAACATATAAATTTATGAAATATATACAGATGTATAGAATAAATAATTTTTTTAATTAAATTGATATAATTTAAAGTGACTGACTATCTTGTATAATTTACTAGATGTAATGTGTAATATAATATATTTATTTATTTACCAGGGTCGACTGAATTGAGATGAAACAGTGTGTGACAGTGGAGACATTAAATGTATATACTCAAACAAAAGTAAAGAACATAAAGGCTGGAATAAAAAAAGAGTCATGGTGATAACAGTGTCTGCTAATTCTTGTACACTCGAAGGTATTAATTAAGATGTAAATATTATTACGTGCATTGCGTCTGTATAATTCAATTAACATTACTGATGTTTCGTTAGGGGAGTATTCACATAGAGAACTTTGTCTTTGAATATTTTTACTGATGTGATCTGTCTAAGAGCACTTATGACGATGAGATTTATCAGATAAATAAATTAATTAATTAATTAGCCACACTTTGCAATATAAATTTTGAATTATATTTATCATATATCAGAATTATATTAAATAAAATAATAAATAATTCAAGTAGAATTATAAAATTATTATGTGTATAAAAAAACAGTGATGAGAAATAATAAAAAATTTTCTTTTATTTTTTTCGGACAATTTAAATTCTTTTAAAAGAAAAATTTCTTAATATTTTAATTTAAACTTGACAACACACTTTCAACGTACGATTTTGTAAGGTGTACATATAGCAATTAACATAATTTTTCAATTTTCTCACTGACGTTTAACGCGTGTTCACGTATACAGTTCAAATCACTTTTTTCTTCTTTTTATTTTTTATATTTTTTAATTCAAACTTTTACATGCGAAACATTTATTATACTGACGGTAAAGGGAATGGGAGCATTCGGCTAGTTCATTTGTCAACGAGTGCTGGTGAACCTAGAACCGATTTTTCAGTTTTTCATTCCCCCGTCAAAAACGCGGGCGAAATCATACCAAGTATCGCGAGCTACGTTATCACCGTGGGATTATCATCACTTGTTTTTAAGTGATTGATTATCTCGACTTCTCAATGTTATTTTTTTCCAATTCTTTTTACATAACTTTCATCATATTTTTTCATTCATTTCTATTTTTTATTCTCCATCCAGGTTTATCCGGGTATCAACGTCAGTTATATTGTGAGTGTCGAGAAAACATGAGAGATCATATAGTAATATTGCTTGGGGCATTATAAAAGCAAAATAATCACGAACAAAGACAAGAATAGAAACATAAACACATTATTTTTAAATCTGTATTTATAACGAAACAAAAAATACACATACACATCGTGTAAAAAGTGTGATAAAAATAATAATTTATACATGTGACATAAAAAATAATTTCGATGAAGACAAATGAAGAAATTGATTTAATATTGGATACACGCCAAACAAATAACAATATATTATGTAATATTATTATTACGTATGTGCTTACGTATTTATATGTGACGAATGACATTCTCGGGTTGTGAGTAACAACATTGTGATAAATAGATAGAGGAAGGAAGTGTGTATTAAAATCACGGTCTTCTAATCCGGGTGTAACGCTCGACATTTCGTATACGTGCCGGGAACGAAAACTATGCGGTACGATGAAGGGTCCAAAAATCGGTGGCCTACCGAGCAAAAGAGAATTGGATCCGAGCCAACATCGGCTTCGAATGTCAATCGTCCTCTTCTTATTTGTTATCCTCATCCCAAGGTCTTCAATATCTGGTTCGTATTTTTTATTTAAAATTTACTTTACTTATTTTATCAAATATCTTGTTGCCTTATTATTGTATAAACTTTGTGGCTGTTTATTAATATATTACGTTGTTAAATTAATACTCTCGTCTGTATCTTGAAGAGATTTATTAATAGTAAGATTGAAGGATTATATATTACAGTGAATATAAAGAGAAAGTCGATGAGAATATATTCATGATGTATTTTAGAGTAGAATTAAAATAATATCCTGAGATTTCATTTGTTCTACATCTCAACTCTTTCACTCACACTCTGTTGTCGTCGACTATTTCGGGCATGGTAGACATTTATATATATAAATATAGATGTATGTGCTATACAGCACCGGTAATACAAGCGAACCCAAGTGTCACGACAGTGTACACGAAGGATTTGCCCGGTGTGTGCACGACGAGTGAACATGAAATTCCGCACGTAATTGCCGCTTTCACGTGCACATATTTTTTTTTTTTATCGTGATTTATATAATCTTTATATTTTTTATTTTCATTCTCTTCCAAACCTATCTCTGAGTTCAAATTCATAAATATCGTAAAATATTTTCGGGTCATTATTTTTTTTTAAATAAAATTATGTGGAATTATAAGGAATTTTAATTTTATTTTAATTGTTTTAGTTTAGTTTGTTTAATGTGCTGATAAAAGTAGACTCTACAAGAATAAATAAATAAGTAAATAAATAAATAAACAAATAGAAGCTTGTATATATTATAAATATGCGGGAAAAATGAAGAATTGGATATAAATAATGAGTGAATTTACCACGGCGCTAGCACTTACTCATGTTTAGGACAGTTTAACTTAATTAATTAACTGGCGTTGTGATGGGGCGTTAATTTATATTCATAGAATAATTCATTGCGTACTATATTCAATATATGTATGTATAAATGTCTACGTACATGAATATCTTTGTCGATTTATAGCAAAGAACCCTCTTCTATTTCTCCTTCTTAACACACTTTAAAAGAATTCTCCAACCATTTCTCATTAGTTGCGATATATAAATTACGAAAAAATTTTTAGTACCCAAATTAAATTTTATTTAATTGTGATAAAAAAAAAATGTCATACAGAAACGATAATGATAATTTGAATTCTTTAAATACTTGGATATTTGTAGAAGAATCAAAATAATTTATATATTATATGAAGCAAATAATGTTGGGAAAGTTTTGGGATATTTATTATATAGGTATATTCAGAGAAAACCATAACCCTTAAATGGCAAAGTCGATTGGACAAAACTAAGCTTCATGTCCCTTATACTCTATGCCCTTTCTCCTTGTCAGTAGTATGAAGAAAACTTTTATACGCGTTTTCTTACATAGACATTATAGAGAGAGGGAGACAGCGAAATATTATATGAGGAAAGCGAGCAAGCGGCGACGAAACTACTTGAGACGGTTGGTAACTAGTGCACGTAGTGGCATATACACCTTAACGACTCTGCGAATCGCGACTGATCCTGCCTTTTTCTCACCCCTCACCAAAGCTGTCTTAACTTAAGCTCTCGTTATATACTTTAGTAGCATATTTACGTGATTTTTTTAAACGAATATACATATTGTATAAACCAGAAGAGAAGCAAAAAAAAAATAATAATAAATAATAAGTCGAAAGTTTTGAGTGGCATACAACTTGGATTCACGACGAAAGTAGATTAAGAATATTCGCTTAAGGGGGTTGAAATAAATGCGGGATGGAAAGTGTGCGCCTAGTCGATTGGAACCAAACGTCAGAGTTCGTTGGGAGAGATATGAAACGAGAGTTGGTGGTGAAAAAAAAATAAAATAATGAAGTCCTTGGAAAGATCGCATCCGAGAGAATTTAATATGGAAGATGACGCGGAGGGGCAGATGGGGGATGAAGTGGAGTAGTGGTTGGCAGGAGGATGAGTCGAGGTCTTCGGTCAGGTAATTTTAATATCCCAAAACCTAGCTCAATAGAGTTTACTTGCGGGGAAACGAGATTGTAGGACATTTACGTATAGGAAATTTCACTCAATAAAAAAAATTTCTTTTTTGTTGTTTAATAAAGTCAGGCATTTTTTTTTTTTTGAAAGCATTTCATCTCTCGTAATTCTTTAAAGATTGAAATATAATGAAGCAATTAAATATTACGATGGTGAAGGTAAGAAGAATTTTTTTATGATTAAAATATGAGGCGAATGCGTGAAGAAAATAAGAAATAATGGCGTGGAAAAATTATAGAGGGATATTATGGACGGTTGATGGCTCACGCCTATGTACGTAGATTATATCCAGGCCCCTGCCCTCTCGTTGATTTAAAGTCTACTACGTGTGTTATTCCGGGCGCTGTGAACAAACGAATGTTTTCCTGTTCGTGCTATAGCTGAAATTCCCGATGTAATCTCTATACTCCCTTTCTTTCTCTGTCTTTGCACATATCTCTTTTTCTCTTGTTGTTTTTCTTCACATTTATCCTATTCACATTGCTCGTTTTTATTTTCCGTACCTCGTGTTTTATTCTGTATATTTTTTTATTCATTTATTTTTATTCCAGTTGCAGTTTCCGGTAGTCACAAAAAAGAAACACAAAAATAAATAAATAAAATCATCAGTAAGAGTCTATACATTTGCGAAATTTTATCTGATCAATGTAAAAACTTTTTTCAAATGTTCTATGTTTATATGCATATATTTTTTTTTTTTATTTACGTTTAAAGTTCCCTGGACGATAGGGCAATTTATCTGGCATATAGATCTTATGAATATTTTCGTTGGAAACTGCGCTCGTTTATATAAATAATATAAAATAATTACTAGTGAGAAGAAAAAAAAATGTTTCTTCTTTTTGTTTCATTTATTGGTTTTGTATGTGTCAGATGTTTTTTTTTTTCGTATTCGATAGCTAAAATTAGTTGTGAAAATATTTACTTAAAATCATCACATGTTTTTATAACTAGCTTTTAAAATATCCTCGAATATTTGTTAACTCTTTGTATCTTTTATTTTTATTATCAGTGAGCATTCAGCTATTTCCATCTGTCAGTCATATATTTTATCTGAGTTAATTTGTTTTCTAATATTATTTCATACGAATTATAATACATGAATAACTTAATTAATAACTTATACCGATAGATAAAATTCTCATTATCTATTTTTTATTTCTAATTTATTTCGACACCGACTATTTTCGTGAGGGAATTTTGGAGAGTTGACTTCAATAGAATTCCATGAATGCAACAGATAAAAAGAAAAAAATATAAATGAAAAAATCTTTTGAATCGCTGAGGTGTTTCAGGCTGTACTTTGTAAATTTTTCAAATTTCTCTCATTCTTTCTTTATCTCGTTCATTGCAATTTTTACTTTACATATATATTTTTTAATACCAAACAAATTTCACAATGATAATAAAAATAGAAAGATTACATATTCCGTTACACTAGCTAATAAAAAAAATTATTCAACAATTATATTAATTATAAATAAATTTATAAATGAATTCATCGCTTCCGGAAGGGAATTCAAAGATACCACGTGTGTCGCACACGAGGAAAATAAATAAAAAACATAATATATAACATGAGTAAAGCAGGTGGAAAGTGGGTAGAGAACTACGACGATGAAGCGTGTCGAGGAATTCCTTTGCACGCGCGTATTCTCCCTCGTTTTCTCATTCTCCTTCGCAATACACATTTTTTCTTGCTTTTATCTTTTTAAAAAAATTTTTTTCCCTCTGTTGCAAGTTACAAGTACCTTCAACCTATATTTTTTTTTCATTTTCACCCCTCTGCACTTGCGTGCTTTATGTTGTCATGTGTTGCGATGAATATATACATGTACGCGTTAATTTCAACGTACTCCCACTTATTTTCCGTGTCACGAGTGTTTTATCGCTTCATATAGTTTCATTATTCTTACTTTATACTTCCGATGGGATTATCCGCGCACGAAATAACGTCTTATGGTACGATAGATTATTCATACTCTCCAGAGTGATTGAGGGAATGTTATAAATTTTCAAGCAGAAAAAAAATAATAAAAATAAAAATTATTTCATATAGGTATTTCCAGTTTATATAAATATATTATAACAGATACATTCAATAATCATATGATGTGCCGTGATTTGAATTATATTTACTCGCATCACATACCTATATGTATACTATATACATATGTGTATACCAATACCGCACGTGATAACTTGTATATCGACGTGATGCTGCGTATACTCTCGATATAAACTTGAGTTAGGACCAGTGCCTGTGGCAGCACAAATCTGTCGAGAAACTTGTCTAACGCTATATAATACAAACTGTGTCATAGTTCAACCGCACTTTATGACCGCTAGTGGTTTAAATATATAGTTATGATTCTCTCATGCGCACTCGCACAAATCTCTCATCCGCGAGTCCGACTGTAAACTTTTGTCGCTCACTCATTGTTTTGAAGTGAGAATTAAGCACCGCGGAGAGGGATTGTAGAGAGAACTGAATGGAAATAGAGAGAATGAGATGACCATGAACAATAATATTATAGTTATGTGAATATACTTGACAGAAAAATTTAAATAATTGTTTTACATATTTTTTCACTTATAATTTTATATCATCATTATTTTTATAATAATAATAATAATAATAATTTATTTATTCAATAATTAATTAATTAATTAATTTATTTATTCATTTATTTATTTATTGTTATAAATTACAACAATTTATTATTATTATTATTATTATTATTGGATGCACTTTACAGAAAAATTTTAATAATTATTTTACATATTTTTTCATTTTCAATTTAATATCATCATTATTTTTATGATAATTATTGTAATAATAATAATTAATTAATTAATTAATTAATTAATTAATTAATTAATTTATTTATTTATTGTTATAAATTATAACAATTTATTATTATTATTATTATTATTATTATTATTATTATTATTATTATTATTATTATTATTATTATTATTATTATTATTATTATTATTATTATTATTATTATTATTATTATTATTATTATTATTATTATTATTATTATTATTATTATTATTGGATGCACTTTACAGAAAAATTTAAATAATTATTTTACATTTTCATTTTCAATTTAATATCATCATTATTAGTATTATAATTATTGTAATAATAATAATTATTATTATCATTAATATTGGATGGGTTTATGTTCTTGGTAATATAAAATTTTGATTATGTGAATTTTTGAATATTCAACGGACTGTAGATTTATATATGTTAATAATATAAACAAAATAGAAAATATTGATTTACGAAAATTACATAAAAGTGGTCGAATTCGAATGAAACTATATAGTACGCCTCGTTGCTTGTTAATCGGAGTGGTATATATTTCCTACTCTGCAATACTTTGATGTGTATTCATAGATAGTTGTTGTATATATGTATGTATATATAAAAGCGTTCACTGGAGAATAGAGGGGATTGGTATGTGAACTTTTAAATTTCAAATATATGTTGTGAACTTTTTACTAGGTAAATACTATTACATAAACGCAGAAAAAAAATTTTTTTACACATATTTGCATATATATTCATGTACATATAAATATATATATGTATTTATATATAATATATTGCAATATTGCAGCGTCAGCTCGTTAGTTGCTGTCCATGGAATGTTTTCCGATGGATATGGCGAATTTAAAAAGAAAAAAAAAATATTTTTTTTTTATTTTTAATAAATACCTCAGTATAGAACACGGTGCTTTAATATGAAAAAATGAATACAGTAATAATTATTTTATCATTATTTTTTTTTTCTTTCAAATACTCTTCATCAATGAATACGAAAAAAAAAAATATTCAAGTTTTTTCAAGGATACATGCATTGACAATTTCTATGGCAATTAATCCTTACAGCGTTTTCGAGAGGTTGGGAGAGGAAATGCGAGACAGATACAAGGGTAAAGTGTGAAGGGTAGATAGATAGATAGACTATAAAGCGGGATGATGTTAATATATATGTATGCGTTTGAGTGTTTGAGTGAAACGGAGAATTTCGCGAGATATAGAGAAAGGTAATAGAACTAGCGGGGATGGCGCTGAATGATCACTCTCAAGTGAATGTAGATGTGTACAGGTTTATAGGTGTATATGTATGTATGTTCCCGTGTTATCTCCACATACTGCGTTGTAGGATGACGAAGTGTATTTCATTCCTCTTTGTTGAGTGGCAGCGAGTATGAGATTGTATTTGCTACATACGCGCTGTTTATGCGCGATAGAAATTCAGCATTAGAGTTATACGATGAGTGGAGTATCATTTACTACGTCCGATTCTATGATTCTCTTCGTCTTTAGGTATAGACGATACGCCGTTTTATTTCGTTTCAATTTTTATCGGGGTCTTTCTGTGTTTTTATACATTTTTTTTATTTCTTCTCTACTTTAGCCAATATGTGTAATCGTCTTATTTCTTTCTCAAGTGCCGTTGGAAGATCAGATATTGTCAAAGGAATATTCGCAAGATATCGACGAATCCCAAGAAAACGAAGATGTTCCAGTGTTCGAACAAACGGCAACCAATGTGACAGCTTTTGTTGGACAGACCATTTACTTACCTTGTCGAGTCAAGAATTTAGGTGATAAAGTGGTGAGTAATTTTCAGAATATTAATTACTCTTTTCTCATTAATATTTTCATTAAATAATTAAATAATTATTTTAGTTATATATATAAAAAAAAGTGACGATTTTTTTCCTTGAAAAAAAGAATACAATTTTATTGGTCGTATATCTCGTTAAATGTTTTAAGAGCCACTCGGTGCAATTGGGAATCATTCATCCCTTCAACCGTAATCCACGCGTGTTCACTCTTTCGTATGTTTGTTTCATTTTTTATTTTTCATTCTCGTTCTCCTCTTTCACTTTCCCTCTTACGCCTCGTCTATTCCGCTATCTGTTATTATTATTATTTTTTTTTTAAATAACATTGGTGAGTGCTTCGCTCAATGTCGCGGGACGTTGGACAAAGCTCGAAATAGCTTCAATTAATTGGTCTGAAGGTTCTATCCATCGAGTGACCAAACGCGTTGAAAGCAAATGTGATAATTGAAAATGAATTCAAAGAGTATTTGAGTGGCTCAAAGTGCTTGCGATATATCCATATTATTTTGACGCTTTTTAAAAGAATGAATACAACAAAATATGTGGAAAAAATTGTTTAAAATAAGTTAATGCGAGACAATGCGTATAAATATAAGAAATGTGAGTTGGCTACAATCCACATCGTTTGATCATTCGTGACACCCTCGTTGACACTAGCGACTCGTCTTTCCACCCTTGTGCCCCAGAAATTGACTCGTAACTCGCTGGGTACCACACGGACACACGTCACATTGTGCACACGAGCACAGGGGAATAGAATACGACGATGCCTTTTGCGCTCGATCGTTGCCCACCCTTTAACTTGATGGATCGCTTCCAAAAGACCGTAAAATGTATGTATACGATCGCGAGGTGGCACTAGAACAAGGGATCGACGCTTTCGTAGAAATCGATCAAGACGCCTAGAATCCCCTCACCCATCTGTTCATTTCCCGATATTTTTTTCTTTTATATTTTTGCTTTTTTCCATTATTTCTTTCTTGTTCTTCTTGGTTTGCCTCCAAACACGTGGGATAAATTGAACGACCGCCGTACGAATCACCGTGCATTATTCATGAGACTGGTTATACACGCGCGTGAAGGTTGCCTGAGAGGTAAATATGATTAATTTGTGTTCGGTTCTGGGAACTGAAATGCAGACACCAGGTGTCCATTTTCTCTAGCCTATCACAACTGGCTTTTATTATTTTTATGGAATATTCTTTCAATTTATTATTCATGTGTGCTTTTGAATTATATTAAAAAATTGTTTAATCATTCAATGGTGAACTTTCCCAAGGAGCCAAAAAAAAAAAATACAATTACTGATACATATTAATTCTTACGATTATGTTTTTCCAAAAATGTTGTTTTGTTTCTCTTCATTTTCGGCGCATTTTGCAATGTCAACGGTGAATAATTTCGGTGCAATAAATCCACCGTATCCATTAGAGCTTTTATAGAATAGCCCAATGCCTCCAAGGGGAAATGCAGGCCGGACACTAATCTCTTGTGCATCAAAAAATGGTATAGTTGATTGTCCGGCGTCTTTTGATAAATCTGACATTCTAAAATTCACAAAACGATTCGTTTTCAAGTCGGGATAATTCACAGGTGACTCTACAGGATTATCAGGATCTTGAATATTTATTTCCGTCCTGAAACACATGTATTTAATACAATATTATTATGTATAACTATCAAAATAAATAATTATTCATTTATACACCTACCTTCGACGTTTATAATCAGGTGAATTATTCGGATTATTTTTAACACTTATTTTACTACTTAACCATTGATTGTTTGCGTCCTTTAGCAGTTTGCCTGTGTACCAGTTGAATTTATTAGTGATGACTGATAATGAGATAGGTCGAATCGTTTTAGATGACATAACAGTTTTCACTTTCTCAAACGAAACACCTAGCAGGAAACAATGAATATTAAGAATGGAAAATAAATTAGTTTTTTAATAGTGATTGAATCAAAAAGTCTTACCAACAATAACATGATCATTAGGCGCCATTATATCGTCAAGGTATATCATCGGATTATATAATCCTAAGCGTTGATATCTTTTAGATTTATTGTGATTACCACTAAAAATCATATCGTTATCATCAATATCTGGTAACCTCACCCAGCTTTGATTGGTTTCTTTAATAGCACCTTGTGCCAGTAATTCACCTTGTTTAATTTGAATGCTCATTATTCCATTTCTCATTACAAATCTAACTCCAATGATTACCCTGAAAGAACAAATCATTTATAAAAAAAATTTTATTGATTATCTTTAACTTGATAAAAATATTCCCGATTCACTCAACATATTTTTCTTAATCTCGGACATCTGTGGTAGAAGGCTAAATGTTCGCATAACTTCCGATGAATATTTTTGGCTTTCACAACATTTGCAAATGTAGTATTTACAAAATCGTCTGTTGACACCAAAATTGAAACCCGTAAACATTGAACCCAGTACTATATTCTTGGTATACATTTGTGATGGCAAGTTTTGTATAACACCCTGACATTCCAACATTTTTCCCCATCGTAAATTTGAATCATTTATTAACCATTCGTAGCGTCTTGAACTATTTTTTGGCTGTTGATTGGAATGAAATTTTTTATTTAGTGAGATTAATATTATTATGAAAAAATTACGTATTAATTTCTTAGCTTACCGATATGCACACTGTTGTGCTTGTTCCGATTTCTTGACAATCACTTAATTTCCCATGACACATACTACCTTTATATGACTCAATATTAAACTGACCTGTACACATTTCGTCTCCTAATTCTTTAGTATTTACAAGGACCCCTTGGGCAAGTCCTCTTAACTCTATGTACGTCTCGTCTTAATTAAAATTTAAAATGAAAATTTAAAAATTAATTTATTCTAAATTTAATAAAGAACGAAAATTTGTTATAATACTCACTACGTATTTGAATATTTGCTCCACAATTGAAAACGTCTCTCTTCAGATTTTTTATTGCAGTATGAAATAAATTATTATAATTTTCTAATCGGTATAAAGAATTTGATATCCTGAGATTTAATTCTTTTTCATACGTATTTTTATTAATATTACTCAAAACACCATAAGCATACGCTGTCATCAGACATCCTTTTGTTTCTAAAGTAATTAATTTGGCAAAGATGTAGAATATATGTTGTTGTGGTGACATCGTCCGATCGCAACGATCCACACTTCCAGTTTGAATAGACTGCAATGGATAAATAAATAAATATTGAAAGCCGGTGAAGAATTCAAGATTTAATTAATTTTTATGCATACGTTTGTATTTAATTCTTTTAATAAATCTAATATCGGTTCCGTAATTGTTGACGTTTGATTGGCAGTCATTAACTCATGCATTGAGTCAAGTGTATTTTGTAAATCATTAGCGTCATACGATACTAATTTGTTCACATAATTAATCAATTCATCCTGAGAAAAGTCTGTTGAATTTGCATAAATATTATAATATGAATATAATTCATTAATTCTAGTGATATAACGACGAAGTTCAGCCATTGCATTATTGTACATTACGTATCTAGGAACAACTGATATAATTTTATATGAAACAACGTCAAGTTGCTTATCAAAATGATCTGTCAAACTATCCAGTTTTTTTGATTGTTCATTAATATGTTGTAATATTAATAATCTGTTCTCGTCGGCGTTTGCTGAATTTAACTGACTTTTTAAACCGGTTAAAATAGTCACTGCAAATTTGATGGCTGCAGTAAATGCAACCGATGTCACTTGATGATTCGATATTAACAAAACTAATATAAAGTATTGATAAATATGGTATGCCATTTTATTTTTTACAGAAAACTGTAGTTTTCAACTTGATTAAATTATTCACAATGCGTAAATAAAATTCGTCACTCTTATATATCGTATTGCTGTGTACGATAAATACAGCGTGAAATTAGTAATGATTAAAAATATTTCAATAATTTCATGAGGTGTAAAAACAAATATATGAAATGACTTGACTTCACTGAAATATTTAATTTCTTGTGTGTTAATCGCGCGGAAATAATGATAATTATGAATAATCATTACTGAATTATTAATAAATAGATATAAAATACCGTTGACATTATCTAAAGTAAATATAAAACAGATATACATTTTAATTTATGATAAACAAATAAAATAACATTTTTATTTTCAAATTTGTGTTTGGATTGTTCACATAGCCAATTTATATTTATTCAATACTAATAAATTATGATGAAATGTAGCACATGTAATCTTATTGCGATGACGTAGGTATCGATTAAATTTCCACTCCTTAAATTATTTTATTTCCGTTTCGAGGGAGTGAGCGGGCGAAATCCCGGCTGTTCCAATTTCACGATATCGCGTCACGTTTCAACGATGAAAAACCAAGCACGTTCCATCCACATTGAGAAGAAGAATTTTCTTTAGCTCATATATGTATTTGTACATATATATAACTACTATAAATATGTGTATGTCGATGGTGTAGTGAAGAAGACCCTGTTGGTCAGCCATTGAGCCGAACACTACTTTTTCTTTTTATTCGTTCAGTAAACGGTTCAAAGAGACTCGAAGGGATGCTATGGATTTATCGCGCGAGAGGGACCTGTGTGTAATATCCGATACCGGATGTTTCGCGGATGGAAAATCGGAAAATAAAATTTACGAACGAATTTCTGACACCCATGCATTCATGAATATAGGTAATAAAAAAATTAAACGATTCTATTTTATATATTCATGTTTCTTTTTTTTTTATGTTACGTTTATATAAATTATGAAATATTGTTTAGTTTAAATTTTCAAATATATATTCGCAGGTTCATTTCCCTAAAATAACAGTCGTTTTCATATTTTATTGCCATTTGATGAAAATAAAATTTCGACTCCTTTCGTATTGAATCGAATGTAATCTAAATAATATACGAGGTGTAAAGGTTCGAAAAAAAAAAGAAACGATGACCGAAAAAGAAAACAAAAGTAACGTAAAGTGTACTATTTTCTTTTTTTTTTTCTTTTCTTTCTTATCTTGGAAAAGAGATTTTAAAATCTCATCCTCTCAAGTTTTGAAGCTCAAACGGTCCGAGTAATACTCTTAAAAACATTCTTTTTAGTCTTTTTACTCAATATCTTCAGGAAAAAAAATCGAAAACAAAAAACTAGACACTTATATAACCGCATGAGAGCTTGTAAATACAATAGGTAATGCTAATGTAAATAGTTTTCATCAAATTTCCAATACGTATGTAATTTTAGCTTATCTGATATCGTTTGTCACATGATACTACTCATGTGCATCAATTAAATATTTAATACATATTATTAAGCTTAATTATCTAATGATTAAACAATAAATTAATTATAGCTGCAGTATTCC
>JAQQBR010000003.1:8353195-8367032 GCA_030347285.1 Microctonus hyperodae | reverse complement strand
AAAAAAAAAAATAGCGTTAAATTTTGGAATTTATATAGGGCTAAATGATTAGTTGATTTAACTGGAGTAATTAATATGAAATGTTGAAATATCAGATGGTAATTTTTAATAAAAAGCGAGAACTAGTGTGAATTAATTTTTTCATTTTTTTTTTACGATTTAAAATAATTTTTCTCGCGTATTTTCTTATTCAGAAAATCGACTTCTAATTTTTCTTTCTCTTTATGTAGTTCCCAATAGCACACGTGAACAAGTGACTACTTGAGAAAGTTAGTAAGTCCGAGAAATTGGCGTAAAAGAAGCAGTTTATATGCAAGGACAGGGTCAGCCCGGATAGATATATATTTTTCAATATAACTCGAGTGTGAGAGTAAGTGTGAAGGGCTGTGAAAGTAGAGACACATGAGGGTGACTACGCAGTAGTAGTAGTAGCAGTAGGTGGCAGTCGACGTTATTTTTTATCTTTATTAGATTGCCGAGCATCCGTTAGCAAAGGTTCGACGTGCCTTGGATAAACGCGCGCATGAATATCAGAACGTGCACATCCCCTGCCACCTTTTTTTTTCCTTCCAGAAGGGGGAAGGTAGGAAGGGGTGATACGTAACACGTGGCGCGTTTTATCGTCCACTTGGCGAATCTTTTTGGCCATTCTCCGAAAATTCAATTCTCGTATTCAGAAAAAAAATATACATACCTACCTATATATTTCTATATACTTGATAAATTATTGAAAAAAAAAAAAAGAAAAATGATTTTTCGAATAAACAATATATTTCAATTTCTCACAAGAAAATATGTACACATTAGGCGCGAATTTAAATATTAATCTCGCAATTATACATGGAGAAATAGTGTCGCTCCAAAAACGTAAATTAATGGAGACGTAACGAGTGGGCGTAGTCGTAAGCTAATGTATGAAATAAATCTGCGGTAATAGTAAGTAATTTGGTCTATAAGTCGATAACAAATTGGGTTTGCCAACGGCAGTCCGGTGGCTCGTAATGGCAGGCAACTGACCGGATCCATTCCCCCTTGTTCCTTCCTCCGTTCTATACTACTCTCTCTTCATCGTACTCTCTTCTTTTCACCGCTTCCACCCAGCCACCCCCCTTGTCCCTTGGCACTCTTCTACCCCCTGTCGTATTCATATTTCACAGACTTGTAATATACGAAAGTTTTGTTTAAGCCATAAAGGCAGGGTGGCCGAGAGAGGCGCGACTGCCGCTGGTTGCACGAAGGGGATGTGTAGCGTTACAGACCCAAGTCACAGAGGGAGAAAGAGAGCAAGAGGGTGAGCGGGTGGTCACCCTTCGGTGGACGCACGGAGAGTGCGAAATAATTCACGTTTCAGACTAGCCTTGCATTCTCTTGCTCTTGCTCTCTTCCACTGTCGTTTCTCCCGGAGGGGTGAGAGATATAGGGAAGGGGATGGTGTGGCAATGTGCGTGAATAGTGGAAATGTCTTGAATGGTCAGACCCGTCGGAAGTCACTTGAAAAAAATTTATAAGAGTACATGTATATAAAATATATAAAATTTCTCTATCATTTTATACGGACCTTCGATCATTTTATTTTACCCTACGTGTCCGTCTCAAAAAATTATTACGACTGGTGAATTAGTTTTCATATTTTAGTGTTGTAAATAAAGACAATTTTTAAATTGAATCGATGAAATAATACGTTGGGAATAAAGGAATCTATGAATTTATATTCGATGAATAAGAATAAAGGACAAACTTGAAAAATGATAACGGAATGTTAAATTGTGTGGAGCATCACGCATTCTCATTTCGAAATAGTTGTACCAACTCTTTTGCATAGTGACGACCAACACCTTGCATGTCCATTAGGCAGTCGCGCAAAAGGGCGATAGTGAGCAGGGAATTGGTTGGCTTCTGAGGGGTGGTGGGTGAGTAAGAGGTGTGAACCGTAAACGCGCCACGTGCGGCAAATGGAAATGGACCAAATATCGCTGCAAACACTCGACCGTATCGATATATATACACACACACACGACACAACGTTCACTCTCTTCCATCTACGACCTTTTTCCCCTTCACCCTCTTCATCTTCATTCGATTCGCTCTTTTCCACCTCGTTTATACTGCACACAATTTTGTTATACCCTACTCTCCTACCATATACGCGACAATTTTCACTCTAAAATCTATTGGTCAAGCGACGAAATATCTCGTCTATGAAATTCACGAAATATCACAGACCACATGAACGATATCAGCGAATAAAACCAAACTTCAAATATACAATAAAAATTGTAAATATATTTTTCCAATAATTTATTCAATAGAATAAAATTCTTTTTTATTTTTTTATTATATTGAACTAACAAAAATTTTTGAAGAGTTATTAAATTTTTAAAATTAAATACATTTTCTCAAGCTTTTGCATTGACTTTTAAAAAATTCAATACCTCACGATTTTTCGTTCATTTATCCATACATATCTGTTAGTTTATCCATTCATCCAACTGCCTATATTGACGAATGAAAAATGAAAAGCGTAAACCGTGTGGAGAAATAAGAGAACGAACCGAGTATCAGAGAGATAGCAAGAGAAAGAATGGAGGAGAATCGAGAAGAAGAGAGAGAGAAATTGAAGCGCCACAGTTGGAGTGAGAGCACAAGTGCTTCTAACTAAACAAATATGTACTCACATACTCATTCACCTATCCTACCAGTCAGTTCCTCTCTACCTACACTCTACGACCCTTTTAAAGACTTGGCTCAGTGCTGCTGCCCCTTCCTGTATATAAACCACCGCCTGTCGGTGATCTCATTCCCCTCTTTGTTACCATTTTCTCTTTTACTCTGGTATGAGTTGCTCGAAGAAAGAAAAGCTGAGTCAGATATACAATACCAGTGTGTAGATCATTTGAAAAATATTTTTTTTTTTTTTTTCATATCAAAGACAATTGACAGAAAAAGAATATTAGTTATTGCCAGACAATAAAATATTTCATATTTATAGTGAACTGTTTTTATTTATGTTATTTTCTTTTCATCCCTTAATCTTGACGTCCAGAGATTGAGAGCGATCGTGTATCGATATTAAGCCGGATGTCTCCGTCTCAACGACGTAATATATTGACATGATATATGCGAGAGCGAGAAAGAGTGTGTGTCTGGTGTTGAAGAAGAGGAGGACTCGTCTCTCATAAAGTATCGGGCGATTTGTCACGGCAGTTTGTGACGCCAGAGACTGCGAGAAAGACTAATCCCTGGAATATCGTCGTTTCTCGCCCTTTATTTCGTTCTTTCTCGCACTCACCCAACTATGTCAACCCCTCGGGAGCGTTATCACCCCTTCCCCACATCATCAAACACTTCTCCCTCCAACGTTTCTTCTCTCACAGTCTCCTGATTTTTTATTTTCATCCATGGACACACTTTGATACATCTGTATATAACACTAGTATTTATACGAGAGAAATATCATAACTCTTTTCTTCGATGTTTCATCTATTAAAAAAAAATCTATCTTTTATAGATAAAATAAATTCTTCTTTGTTAATTATCGACTGATGATATATTTCAATTATCTTTAAAGTGTCAGGGGGAATTATGGAAATTATTACGTTTTGATGGAGGAATACAATTGACGAGAGTGTAAAGAAAAACAAAAATTAAACTTTGAAACACTCATTTTCATGCTACTTGAGTGCTCTGTTTTGCTTCTCGCTTTATCCAACGGGGGTTTTGTGTATTCTGAAAAGCTCCAATGTCGGCTTAAAAATGAAGCGTCGGCGCTTTGAGTACACTAGTGACGATACATTGTGACATATACAGGTTTGATGCAGAGACTATCTCACCCTATTCACACGCGGTGCGTTTCATCAGTGCGTAACACGCGCTCGATGTGATATCACGCGGCTACGAACGTTTATTCACAATGGAGTTTTATTATTAATTATTTGTTTATAGAAATGTAAAATGTAATATAAAAAATTAAAATATGAGAAAAAACATTCACCATTGACGATGCACTTTTGATGGCGTAATTGAGAAAGTAAATAAAAAAATATCCACTGCAATGAAATTCACGTCATGATTTTTTATTTAAAATTTATCAACTCTATTTATTCCATTTAATTTAGTCAAAATCCACCAGTATTGTTTAGTTTATTAGAATGTTTTTTTACGTTAATTTTATTGACTCGCTGCACGATTTACTTTATTGTTGTACTCACTGTCGATAAAAGTTCGCAGTTGAGTTAAAAAAGTTTCAACTCCCACGCGGACATTTGGATTTATTTGAAGAGTGAATAAGCTGTACAAGCTTGATTGCATCGAAAGTACGACGTGACCTCCCTGGCTCACCCTCTTGCAGACAATTTGTTAGTAGTCTCTCGTGCAGTAATACAAGTCATGCAATTCTCGCTCATTCGCTATTAAACGAGAAACAAAATAAAAAAATAACTATAATGCAGCTACACAATTCCCCAAAATTCATAATATATCAATCACAAACATTTATGTTTCAATTTAATCAATCACAAATTTAATTATTTATCTTTTAATTCACTTAACCACTTCAATAATAATCCCATGGAACAACTAACATATTCAAAATATTTCACCTCACAAGAAAATGAAAAAAAAAGAAACGAAAAGTAAATAAAATTAATTTTTCTTCACCTCACAAATGTCACTTTAATTCACTGGTATTATTAAAATACTAAATATAAAAATGAAAAAACAGCCTAAAATATTATTAAACAAATAATATCAATTATAAATACATAAACAACACTGAAATGTCTTGTTTATGCGTTGTACATTCAATGCAACGAATGCATCATCAAGCGATCACCAACACGTAAAAAAGAAAAAGTGGGAGAAGTTTCTAAAATGAGCGAATGAATATGAACGGAGAGTTGCGGGGGAGATATGGAGGATACGGTTGAAGCGAGTCCGAAGATGGTTGAGAGGAAGGGGAAGAAAGTTGAGATAGCGAGGCCTTGGAAATTCCCCCTTCCTCCCTCCTCATACATCCACATTCTTAACCTTCACAATCCTGAGTTAAACCACCACATATGTACTACCGTTATGTACTTGACTACCCTAACAATGTCCGTTTAACTGTTTTACGTGTGCGTGCGTGTGTCTATCTATCTATACATATATATGTACGTATGTATGAATGTATATATGTATCTACAGATGTAGAGGGGTGTATGAAGGGGAGAGTTACTGAAAAAATAATGAAATTTGTGATGATAGAAGACAAGATAGCGATTACTTTATTCGCACTCGACTCGATTGATAATAATTAATTGCAATAATTAATTTTCTAAGGGGGCGGGAAAAATATATATATTTATATATATATAATATTACCGAACGCGATGTATGACTGTAGCGGAGCTTGCCGGTAAAATGTGTCGACAACGATGTTTGGTACGTCGGGTAACTCTGGCTAGTAGTAACAGCTCAACGTTTTAGCAAAAGGCGCGCGGTACTGCGCCGCCGGAGGCCACGGGGCCGAGGTGGTAGGGCGACTTGCTGTGTTGTGTCGGATGCTACCGGGTAGCGAGTACTTGTTGTTGAGATGCCGCGAGGCGCACGGGGGGATAAAGGGAGGAAACGACGGAAGAAGAGAGGGAGGTTAACGGAGCGAGAAAGCAATAGAGCAAGAGGAAGATAAACCAGAGTGATGAGGGGGTAGTATAGAAGTAATAGTATAGTAGTAGTAGTAGTCACGATCGGGGGGTGGTGGCTTCTCGAATGGCCTTGCGCGAACAGCTAGGCGAGGCTAGTGGCAGAGGTGGAGAGAAGAAAGGGAAATACCAGAGGGTTGGGAGGACGATGATGATGGTAGTAGAAGTAGTAGTAGTAGTAGAGGTGGTGGATCTCAAACTGTACGCCTCTAAACACACTGGGACGATGCGCGAAACACAACTGGGTCGTGTTACTCGCGAGAGGACCGGTGGTGCTACTAGTGGATGCGGAATGTTATGAACCAGACAAAACGGCCGGGTTGGCTGTCACATTGATAGCGGTGGGGAACCTCTTGGAGCCTCTCAATTTCACAATATTTATCTTACCCTAATTATCCATTCTAGTTATTTATTTATTTATTTATTTATCTATACATACGTATATACATAAAAGAATAATTATTATTTTATAAATAACTATGAAATATATTTAATAAAATCATTAAATATTCGTAAATATAATTATAAAATAAAATTATTATCAGTGAATAAAGGGGAATTTATGTAGCAATATCCCTTCTCTAGCTTGTGCACCCCTATAAGTAAATGTAAGCTTACATATATTTCATATGTATATATAATTATGTGTATGTATAGTATACAATTTTATCTTGGTGGTATTTTGGTGCTGTATATGTTCCCCAGTTGCTGGAGCTTGCAGGGGGCTATTATGTGACGGGAGCAACAGAGTTGGCAATATAGGGGCGGGTGTCTTGTAGTGGGGGATGCGATAGGCGGCGCGCAGACAAGCGCGTGGGGCGGCTTCAAGCGCCACTTATGTGTATAGACATATACACAAGCATATATAAACATTATACATATATGTGTATATATCTGATAGGTATAAAGAGAACAGTGGGGTGAAGGGAAATGAGAGAACTCGGACTTGGACGAACCGAGAGAAGGCGACGTCGATGACGGGGTGGGAACTATTTTCTACACGTCCATTATATACATATATCTCCCTTATATATTTTAGAAATTTTGTTGCGAGATTTTTCAGAGGGAAATATATCAATGTACCAATATTGATGTGTTGCAAAAAATAGATTTCACAATTTAATGTGCACCTATCGATAATGCACTCGTGCATTTTAGGATGAATATAAATAATTCATCATACAGACGGATTTTTATATTGGGATAGGTCGATGACATTAACTGATAATTTTTCACTATCGTGGGGTATAATATTAGTTATATACCATTATGAACATTTATTTTCATATAATTCCGTGGATAGTTTGGGTGGATGAAGAAATATTGATGGAAGCTCTAATAATAAAGTATACTTCGGAGGAGTTATATTTTTGTGATAAGAGTCATATTAATATTTCTTTTATGTTATTACTTTATAAATACGTAGGAATATTTAAAGGTATATATGTATGTATTTACGTGTCTTTATATGTATATACATATAAAAGGTGGCAGGGACGCTTGGCCAATAAGAAGACATGTCACTATAGAGACTATTCGAATGCTGTCCAATAACAAACGTCTTTTGTTGTTACGGTAAACTTTCTTCTTCTGGGTGTTTGCATTCAAATGTTTGTGTGCCACGTTCTCCACTATCATCCCTCTACTTTTATTCCATCGCGCAGCCTCCCTTTTCTCCTTCCATTTTTTCGTTTTTCCTTTATGGGTTTTGCCACTCCTCTTTACCCTGCATCTCCACCACCTCCTGTGTTATCCTAGTGTTTTTCTTTTTTACTGAAAAATGTGTACCTCCTCGTCTCCCAACTACTCATCCTCCTGTGTTTCTCGCACTATTTTCAGCCGCCAAAGCGTCAACATATTAAAATGCCCTGCACAGTGCTGACTTTGCTATTTTTATTATTTTTTTTTTTTTTGTTGAAGAAATAATGGAAAAAAAGTAATATGAAGATGTACAGACACCCCTGATGTATGGGTTTTGGAATTTCATATTTGCAACGCGTTTTATTTCTTTTTTCTTTATTCTTTTGTATTATAATGATTTTTTATTATAACAATTTTTCTATTATAAAAATCTTCCTTATATAACTTTCAATCTTTATTGATTGATTAAAATGAACGTGAAAAAAATTTTATGTAGAGATAAAGTAAAATGTGAAATATTCAGTTTAAAATGGGAGAGAATATAAATATTCATTGAGATTCTGTTCATTAGAACACATTTATAAAAGTTTCAATACTTTTCGATATTGAAAAAAAAAAAGTGAAATGAATTAAAGAAAATAAATGGAAAATATTGAAAGACACCTGTGCTATTGTACATCCAGCAAATGAAGGGAAAGTCAATTGACTAAATAACATCTGTTGAAATTAACCATGCACAGGTAATTCCAGAGCATCCCCAACCCGCTGAGACTCAATATACCATCGCTCTTTGTAAAATTTTATTTTTTCGCATTAGATATACACTTATATATTTGATGAGTGAGTGAGTATAAAATACTCGACCGGGGGGGGTGGTAAGTAAGAATAAAAATGTGCACGGGGGAGGGATCTGGATGAAAAAAAAAGATCTAGGGACGACGAAGCGGTGGCAAAATTGAAATTTCTCCGCTCGAGTGGCGACGCAGCAACTCATAAAAAGTTTAAACGTTTCACTCGAGCTGTGTGCTGCGAGAGCTCGCGCATTGCTTCTTCTTGCCCTTTTCTTTTCGATTTTTTTTTTCTTCTCTTGCCAATATAAACTCTCTCGTTTCTCTTTCTCAACGCCTTGCCGATTGACTCGATTCTCTGTGCAAAACCAACCATCCCTTCAAAACGACTCCTACTATAACCTCCCTCTTGCTCTCTTTAACTCTCGACTTGACTCACTCTTGTGTGCCACCCCTCAGGATGCTTACGGCTGGCAACTTTTACCCCGCGAGAAATTAGGGGCTTACTTTGCTGCTATCGTATCCCTTATATATATTTCAGCACATATACACATCTATACATATAAATGTTTATCTACACCCCCGAAAATGGTGAGAGTGTATATGAAGAGCGGAATAAGGAACAGGGGTTTGAGAGAATGAGAATGCAGAGTGTATTCCATCGTCGAAGCAACGCTGACTCTTATTTGCCGATATGCTGATGTAATTATTATATTGGTCCACTTTCAATCTATCAAACAATCAAAGTATCCCTCCGTATATTATTAAAAGCTTGTGCATACAAATACATCTATGCACATGAATAAATATTATAATTTACAAGAAAGAAAATAATGTCAATATAAAAATTCAATCAATAAAATACATATGTATTGATAATTTTGTTCATTCAAAAGGGTTGGTTTATTGTATATGTGTGTATATATCAATAGGGGATGTGCACCTGTCGTCTTTGAAAATGTTGGAACGGATCCAGTGGATGCGTCCCTCGGGGGGTGTCAGAGTCGATATCTTGCTGGCTTCGTGTCACGGAACAGCAGAGAGAAGGAGCCCACAGGGAGGATTGAGATCGAAGAACAGAGAGGGAGTTGAATTGGACGTGCACACGGGGTTGGAAAAGTATATGTATAGATGTATAGGTAGCAAAAGACAGGAGCGTCGGAAAAGCGCCGGCAATAGGGAGTGGGATGGGGTGGATGTTGGCGGAAGTGGAAAGAGGGGATTGGGAAGAGAATTGGGTGGGGGAGGGCATGATTAGCATTACACTCTGAGCCTCGATGATCAATAGTGGAAACGTCTCTCCCTTCATTCTCATTCTCTCGCTGTGTTAGCCTTATCTCCCACCCTCTGGCCCCAATCCCACCCTGCTCGCGCCATCGGATATGCGCGAATGTCTCTCTCACCCTGTGCATCCATTCCATCGAGGTCTCACTACGTCGACGATTCTGCAATGCTGCTATATCCCAAGCCCGCTCATGATTTTCTCTCACTTCAACCACCCTGTGCATCCAACCTTCTACTCCATCATCCCTTAACTCATTTGTTTTTTTTTTATTTTTTTCCTTTTCCTTTTTCGTGTTCTCCCTTTGAATTGCTTTATATCCTTTATTCTGGACCATGGTGAACTACATTGTGTATGTCTAAAGACATGTACATTTTTTTTTGTACGATATTTAAAAGTGGTAGGTGGACATAATGCTTGAAAGGATTTTATATGTGTATACATATAGTATATCATTTGATTTTGATTCGCTGGTATGAAAATTACTTCGGCGTAAAGGCGGAATTCCTCGTTGTTTCCGTGGGGTCCAAACGGAAGATGCGGTTCAACACAAAATGATGTGCATGGTTAGTGTGGCTAACACGATGGTGTCACGTCTGATTTTGTATCGGCTTTTCCACTATCAATTTTCTCACTAATATTATTCCTGGTTTATATGTATAATACAAATCAGTAGAGATTATAGAGAAATCTTTTAAAAGAAATTCGAGAATATAATTTATTCATTTGTTTTTACGTTTCTTATAGTGAATTAATATTAACTGGACGCTAACTCTGATGATGAACGATATTTATTATTCTATTAACGAACACGATGGACGAAGGAAATGGGGAAAAACGAAAAAAGACGTTGAGGGGGAGGTGAATGGCGGAACATTGCAAGTATAGAATAAAGAAAAGGATCCGGAGGCCGATACCAAGACCAAGCAGTCATTTTGTTGACTTTGGCTAAATATTAAATGGCAATGGCAAATATTCACTTGAACTCCGCCTGCCCTGAGAGCTGCTATGACCCTTCTACTGTTTTACTATCCTCCCATTTCATCCTTCTAATATATGTCTCAATTCTATTCTATTGCTATCATTGTGAAAGGATTCTTCATTCTACTTCCGACCTATAATCGTATAACTTCATCTACCAAGCTTTTGTCAATTTAATTGCAGTGAATTCAAACATATTATATTGCATGACGTATTTTTTTTCAATTGCCCAATCTAAAGAAATATGTAATTGACTTTTATTAATTTTTTTTTAATGAAGCTTGAAAGTACTTTGTACGGTGGATCGTTTATTTCACGTCAAGAATCGTGATTTTAAACGATAATTGACCTCGCATCTCCTCATTCAGCCCGGTATCCTCCAACTACCAACCCTTGTTGCCTCACCCAAGAAATCGCAATTATGACCAATGATTATATGCCGAGACAATTACCGCGTGGAAATATCGACTGTCCGCCATTTCCTGCCTCTTTGACAATTTCTTTTATCAGACCCTACCCCCTCTCGCTCTATCACTCTTTGTTTCTCACTCCCTCTTGCACTTTTTCGCATTTCATTCGCGCTTCATTTGACGAGGTAGAGCTTCTTCACAATCTTGTTCCTCTATCTATTTTATTTCTACAATGCTCTTATTTTTTTTTCACTGCCTCTTGCGCCGCACAAAGTGTCGATTCGTCGGGTTGTCTTAATGGGTGGCAGTCCACTCGTCCTTATTGCGGGCTTAATTACTGTCTGACTTGGCAAAGTTATAATGGCCAACAAGGGGCCACGTTGAGGGTTCAACTTCCATCACAAAAAAAAAAAATAAAATAAAGATCAACGAAAAAGAAAAATTGTCGTCATTTCATTCAGTAATCACTCTTTTTTTTTCTTCAACTTTTCATCAGTTACACCTAGTCTTCCGATCATTTTAGATATATCATAAAAAAAAATGTTAAAAAAAAACGATACACTGATAAAAATGCACGAAAAAAAAAATCAGATATTTATTTTAGCATCCCTGAAATTTCCTTGGAGTGAGTTTGGAGTCCATCACTCAGCGAGTTACATTTTCATCTCTATCCATGTGTACATACAGCAAAAGCAAAAGAGAATAAATACTGATTCGCGAATGGAAATCCTGCCAGAGGGCGCGAGAGACTAAAACAAACGGCGGATATAATTGAAATATAATCGCAGATACTGAGATATAAGGGATGGTCTTCGAGTAAGGATGATATAGATGACATAGGTAGGGATAAGGGGTGAGTTTGAGTGTGCCATTCCATCTCTCGAGTAGCGAAGGGACAAGTGGTATAAGCTTCTTCACTATATCTATATTCAATGCACATACATCCACATATACATGCATACATCATGATGAGAACCAACACAAACGTAAACACAAGTATAGATTGTATACATATATGCATAACTAAGGGTTGAAGTGTGACGGTCAATGGATTGAATCTATGGATCGGACGCGATGGTAGTGAAGAGGTGAATAGAGTACGAGGGATGATCCATCTGTTTCATCCCCAGACGTCTTAGCATTACTGTACGTGCAGGAGCATAAAATATATATACATATATATCTTAAACCAAAGTCCTCTCTCTTACCACGTCTCCGTGGACGTTGCGGTGGAGTAGTGGAAGGGGTGGTTAAAATAAGGGGGAGGTTTATCGACATTATATAATGATGTTTATCGTCGCGTCAAGGAGGGGAATAGAACAATCGTTTTACGAGTAAATATTTAACATTATTTCGCGGAATGTTTCGCCTCAATATTTGAAATAAAGAGGGGTTGCATGTATATAAATAAATAAATTATTATTATAAATATTATTTTATAAGTAAATATATATGCAGCTTTTTAGATAGAAATGTGTAAGGTGTTTATATAGATTTTTATTTATCATTTTTTTCTAGGATAACAATTGAAGAAATAAATATAACATTTATTCATTTGTCCTTGATAAAGGTTATGTGCATGAAGACTATTGTTTGTAGCGTGATGGGTATAAATATAATTGGTTAGTTTAATAATAGTTGGAGAATTGTGTGATATACGATATCTGAATCGCGTGATTGGGTGATTTTTGAAGCGACTAAAGGGGCGAAAGAGGAGTGAAGGTGGCGTAAAAGAGGGTTTATAGGATAGTGATATCAGCTTGCCTGAGAAAATCGGCGACTACTGTCGATCGTTTCGCAGCGATAGAGTGAGAAACGAATCAGACATTGATCGGTACAGATATATACATATATACATGTATAAATGTGTATATAGATATAAAGGTGGGCGCGAGAGGATAAAAAAAAATAGGGGGTCGGTGAGGTGTACAATATAGGGTGAACCACAACGGCTCAATGTCTCTGGCCTCTATCGACGCTCATATATCATCGTGACTATCATAACGACGGATCTTGAAACTTTCTGTTGGATACGCGCGAAAGCTGCTCTGGTTGTCGGTCGAAGGGATGGAATGTAGAAGAAAGAAAGAGAACGAGGACTAACCTATCTTCTCTATTTAGCCCTTCTCAAATCGCACACTGAGATCTTTTCAAACTTTTACAAGAATCAAATGCAATTTCCTGAACCTCTCTTCATCCCTCCACAACCCTTTGCTATTTAATTGTACTTTGTGCATACATTTTTCTTCGCATTTATTCATTGCCCTTCAATAATTTTATTTTAATTTTTGTTTAGTTTTCTACCATCAACGTTTACAATCTACACTAGTACAGCAAGATCAATATGTTTCTCGTTATTATTATTTAATCACCTGGAATACAAATCACAAATGGACTTTTATATTTTTTTTTATTCTCATCCTCTCATTTTTTTTTATATACACAGTCGATTACAACTAGTTGCGTGAATGGATGTATATAATGCAATATTTTTATCCAAATATATGGATAATATTGGGATATAGCGCTGACGGGAGTTTTATAGTAGAGTAAAAAAAATATGCTGGAGAAAAAAGGAGAAAGTAATAGTTAGTGGGAGAGTAGATACTGGGGGTATCTGTCGGAGGCTTGGTGAATAGGATGAAAAGAGAGTGTGAGGAAGAGGGTGGTATGGGGTAATGGCTATAGAGACTGCTGACGTTGGCACTGTCCAAGCCAAATGGTCAGCCACGCTCGGTAATGGCCCAATAGACGTTCCTAACGTTTGCCGCAAGATATTGTTTAGGCACGATGAAAATGGCGATTCCAATTCCAACGATATCTGGATGTTATAGCAAATGCAAGTCTCACGATATTATATACAGATCTATTTATATACAGAAATATTGAACACAAATAGACCTATTATTTACGTATCTGTATAGAGATATTTCTTTCTTTTTCATTATTTTTCCAATTATATTTTTCTTTTATGAAATTCAATAAATAACTTGATAATCTGTTAAAGGCGATTGGTCGCTCAGTGGGTAGTGTGCTTGTACATACGCTGTAAAGTCG
>JAQQBR010000003.1:8337869-8349942 GCA_030347285.1 Microctonus hyperodae | reverse complement strand
AATTGTTTCTTCAATATATAATTAAGTATTTCAAGTACGATTGAAAAATATATATTTATTACGTATACAGCGATTGTTTATATTGTCGTAATATTTTTTTTTCTCTTTTTTTAATTATTTATAAAAATATTCATCGGGAAGAATAACATGAATGAATAAATAAAACAAATATGTTTTGATAAATTGTATACACGGCGCCAAATGTGCACTCTGATGACGTTACAGAATATGTATGAGACGTGTATAAACACTATCAAGCACCACGATGAAACCACGACAAATCTCATCGGACAACGTGACTCTCTCATTCGTCCAATATGCTTTTGGTAACGGGACATTTGCACGTTTCGTATGGTGAAGCACAGTAGCAGCATAGGGGAAATGTGGAATTTCGCCCGAAAAAGAACGGTTGATTGGGAGAGGGGTAGAAGTGAGATGGAGTAAAAGTGAAAGAGCAAATGGGTGGCATCAATGTAGAGAGGAGAAGATGAGCACCTGAAACAACTACGGGCTCTCACGATTTTAGAACAACTTGTGTCATTTCCATCGCACGTACATTCTCTCCCTCATTGACTCACTCACTTATTGTCCCTATTTCACAAGCCCTTTCCATTATTTTATCTTTATAACAAATGCAAACTTGATTAATAATCTGCTTTGTGTATAAAAATATATTTTTAGCAATGATGAATAATATAATATTCATATACATTTGTTTTTATTTATTTAAAATTGCTTGGACACATTTTTATTCAATATAATTATTTTTATAAGTAATAATCAAAAATATATAAAAATAATTATGTTGTGTTATTAATTGATATTCTGTTATTTACGACGAGGAAATGCACGATAATCAATTGTTTGAATAATTACTGTGTGTCACACATATCGATTGTTATTATTTTATTCGATATATTTTTTTTTCTTCATTTCAATTGCGTGTTAAACATGACGATGAATCAATTGTTGATAGTTAATGGTTATAATACTAAAGACACGTTTCGATTGCGAATTGCATTGGCTCATCAAGTAAAAACAAAAAAAAAATGTGGAAAAAAAAACATACATATTGCAATATAAGCTTTGAGATTGCATTTTTATCATTTCTACATACGGAAATTAGCTGATGACTGCTCGAACTAATATGTTTAAACATACATAAATATATATATGTGTGTACGAGTATATTATTTCTCGGATATCACTCGACAATTCCAAGTTGGCCTGTGAATAATGGATGGTAATCACCAATACGAAACTTCGTCGTCTTCGCTGTTCTTAAATATGTATACGTGTGTATATTTGTGTCTTGCTTTCATGCAAAATGAGACACCGTGGAATATTGTCAAGAGCGAATGAGATTTCTGGATTCGATTTAAGTACACAGCCGTGAGGTTTCGTGAACAATTAATAATGCAAAGATAAAACCTCGGCTTGACTTCTATACAGTATACGAAATGAGACGTCGTGTATGAATGTTATACACTTGCGTCACGAAAATTTCAGACGACCTACCTCATAGCCTGCACCTCAACGATATTTCCCCTAATTTCTTTACTCTATATGTGTATGTATATAATTGCGACGTAATTTCATCCCTGTCGTTTTATTTTTGATGCATCAGACATGTAAATAAAATTCGTTAAGAATGAAACAGAAGGCACCTCACAATAATGTAATAACAAATATGTGTATTTGATAAATTAAATTTTTTTTTTAGTTGAATTTATTCGAAGAAATCGTGTCAATCGTATTTAAACAGTTGCGATTCAGTGCGAATGAGATGGAGAGACATGAAGATATATTAGTGAGAGAGGAAAAGAGTTACGCAGTAAAAAAAAATATGAAGTAATATCTTGGGTCGATGAACGATTAGTTGTGATTAGCAAACTTTTTGGAAACAATGAAAAAAAAAAAAAATATTCCGTTTTATTTTTTTTTTCAAACAAAAAAGTAATCAATTCCATAAATTATTATTGAAAAAAGTTAATATTCAACTAGACAATCTGATGTCGAATTATTTTTATAATATCTCCAGCTGTTTCTCTTCTGTTCCAAAGTAAAATTGAAAAAACTCTGTCAATTACGCAAAATTCTGTTAATAAAATATTTTCCCAAATATCGATATTCATTATAGGCAATATATAAATACATATATACATATAATTTTTTCCCCTGGAGGGAGGAATAAGACGATCATGTTGAGTGGCAGAGTAAAGCCAAGTGGAAATAAAAAAAGAAAAAGAAAGTGAATGAATGGAAAAGAAAATAAAGAAAGTAGAGTAAGAATAAAAGCAAAAAGAGATGATATAAAATAAGAAAGAAGGCGGCTAGTATCGTTGATTGGAAAGGACAGACCTATTTGCAATTTGCGATTCGAAGGGCTGTGTGCTGATGCCAATGCTAGTAAAGAAGAATAAAGTAGTGTGAGGGATTTCGAGGTGAAAATTTACTCATTGGTATTATATACTATACTGAATACTAAACTTCATCTCGCTGCTATTTTCATCCCTAATTTTATTTATTTCCCCTTTGAATATACACCCACCACCAATTTTTTGAATTTCAACTAAATCTTTCAGCATCTCCCAACCTAAATTTCCTTCATTTAATTTTATAGTCACTAAAAAATAGCACAGAAAAATAATAGAAATTGAATAAAATAACTTAAAAAAATTATATTCAAGTTCATTAAATAATCAGCTATGAAATCCTATGGGTTTAAGCACAGTGCTAAAGTATACTAAGACACCAATACCATAACGAACGTCTTGTAATTTAAATTTTGGCGGGCTTACGAGTGTTGGTGCAGCTCTTACGGTATAAATCTTCTTAAATAATAAACTACATTAGGTTGAGTATACGCCGGGAGACTGGCAGCGTCTCTTTATACGTCGTAAGAAACACGTGACTTATATATACAGGCAAACATAATATATACATATACTCGGAAGAACTTTGGGAAGTTTGAGGGACAATTCCTCGAGGCCATTCTGGAAGAAACTCTCCCATGTATATACACACACACACATAAATGGATCTATAAACATATATACTCAAGTGCTTTAGCTTAAATTCACTTCAGAACTTATTGTTTTTAACCAATTTAAATGCAACAAAGCATTTATTTATTAACTTATATTTTATTGCCACCGAAAATAAACGAAAAATCGGGAATAAGTGAGAGGTAAATGTTTTATTTTATGCACATTCACTGTATAGATATTTGCACAGATATGAGAAAACCGCATGAGATCTTAAAATCGGATTCAATGTGAAAACGTCTACTTTTAAAGGGCTATAAAACATTTTGTTCCTTATACCGATTCTGCATGAGATCTACTATATATAGTAGCGTCTCTATTCTTTACATTGATGGTGGTCTCACGCGTCACGCGTTCTATATCGCATTGAACGAACGCGCGCGCGCGCTCTGAGATTTTGAATTGAATTTGAAAGCAGGGGCTCGATTTTATGGCTGGCAAGTGTCAAATGTACTTTATCGTACTTGCTTATTCCATACGATACAAGCTCTGTGCTTTTTTTCTTTCGTCAATCCGATAAAGCGAAAAGAAAAAATAAAATATATTCCGAAGAGAAAAATAAATAAATGTGTATGTGTATAATATTTGATTGAAGAAGTTTTATATAACGCGGGGTATGTTATTTATATGAGACATAAAACGTTTAGGGTTGTAATAGCGATTCAGTTTTTTTTGTTGCGTGTACCTGATCTTTGTCGTGTTGCTCTTGGCTGTAGACCGGACCATCACCATTCGGGGTGGTAGAGGCGGAGGGTCGCTGAGACGTTGACAAGTTGATCGCGCCGTCTCCGTCTGTGTCATGATCCATTATGCCATCGTCCTGGAATGATGCCATTTATTTATTTATTTTTTTTTTATCATTCACACATTGTCATTTGCACGCGCTTATTTGTCACGACTAAATCAAATTTTTATTACCAATCGCGATGAAATATAAATTAAACATATTTATATTTATACGTATTTAGCAATGATGAATATATAAAATTAAGTCATTGAATAAGTTTTATAAATTTGAATAATATTAAATATTAATTTCAACATAATTAGTGAAATTGATCGATTTAATAATTAATTCGTCATAATTGATAGAGCTGAGTAGATAAACGTAATATTAATTGAGGTCGAATTCTATTCACATTCAGAGTAATGATTATCTAAAATAAACTTTCATAATTTTTTTTATTTTCTCGTGAACACAACTTACATCACGTTATTCCTGTTCATGAAGTTTAAATTCGGCAATAAAATCACTCTGCAATTACACTGATAGATCCACAAACCACAGGTGCACATAAAAGAAAAATTGCCAATATGACAAATAAATAACACTACATATTTTTTTATATTTTCACATAAAAAAAAAAAATTCAACACTATAATTCATTTATCTCCTCTGCTATCTTTCTCTCTCCCACCGTTTTTCTCGTTATCTCTTCCTCTATCTCTTCCTCTCTCCCTATAGATACATACACATATATATACAGATATATATTTTCACAAGACTTCCACGTTGGTGAATTAAAACACGGTATCCGTAAAAGAGAAAAGAAGAGGGGAATAATCGCAACTGATGCGGCGCGTTGTGATGCAAAGGAGGAAGACGAAATAAATAGAAAATAAAAAATAGGTAAAAAATTCGCGGCAAAAGCCGTGTAAATGAGTAAAAGTGCGTTATCGTTAAACGCGGTGGCCGAGTATAGGCAGAGGACTAAACACTAAAAGCGACGATGCCAAGCGTACAGAGTCGACCGAACCCGCCGCCGGGGCTGTTGCTTATTGTGTAAATATAAACAAATATAGTTGAAACCAACCAACAGGCCTGCTTTTAGTTCTCCCCTTACCTCCCCCCCTTTGCCTGCTTTACCACACAAGCGTTCATCCACTATCGCCCCTCTTCGCGTTAATACCGCGCTCACTTCCCTCTCCCTAACGCGATTCCACTCCAAACGCCCTGCCGACACTCTTTTACTCCCCTCTTATCTTACCACTGCCCCACTACTAATACGTAAACGTTTGTATATATCTCTCACTTCTTCCCGCTCATTTCTTACTCACCCGCACTTGTTCTAACTATATTTTCCCCCTTTTGTTTCTGCTTCATCTCCGCTTTTGCTTGCTCACACTTTCTTTTCACGGTCCCTTTTGCATCTTTCACGCCGTTTCTAATACTCTCCTTTTCGCGCGCATCTTCATGGACATGACCATCATTCGCGTTGAAATATGAATAACATATATACCATATGTTTAGCAGATAGTAAATGACAAGAGATCATTTTTGATTACGCGCACTCGAGACATGCTGACGTTGACTCTTTGATTTCGTACACTCGAGGCGAATTATAACTTGCAATATACAATATATAATATAGACACTTCGTGGGAAAATAAACGTCTATAACTACTGCAATAAAATTCATTTCATCGAAATTAAATTGGGAAGATGAAAATATTTATATAAAAAAAATTTGAATTTCTTTTTTAATTATTCATGAGGTTAAAGAAAAAAAAAAATAAATTTTTTTTGTCTATTATTCTGAATATACAGATGTTGACGAGTAAACATCTTTCGGAAGATTAGTATCCCAATACCATATGCTCTCACAATTCTCTTGTTCGTTCCTTCTCAGAAGGAAAAAAAATAGAGCACGAGGGTATTTTATATGTGTATGTGCATGAATACATATATTTAAAGCCGAGTAGTAGAGGTGGTCGGTTGATGCATGACGGAAATGAAACGTTTGATGCCATAGAAAAAAAAAATAAAAAAAATAAAAGGGGAGAATTTTTCTTTCAAATGCTGAGATGAATATTCGGCAACATGACGCTTGTCATTTCATACATATATTCCTGGAGACATACGTATATATAAAATATATAAACATAGTACAACAACTTGTGTGCTACATGATTTCAATATTATATTCTATCTTAGTCTACGAGTCATTCAAAATTTCTGAACCCTTTTTTTTTTCCAGTTTGATTTAATATATGCATAAGTGTATTTTATATAGTCACGTGATGTTCTGAAGGTTTGCAATGGCTCTACAAATGTTCGCGGGCCAAGCAAGAAACTACTTGGCTTAACTATCGTTAGAAATGAGCTTCAACGCAAATCCCATAGGCTTGGCGAGTTCATTGTTGAATTAAAGCGCGCGAGAGAGAGAGAGATTGACTAGGAGAGAAAGAGAAGAGGGTTGCAATTGGCAGACCGCTTATGCTTTAGGGTGCACAAATCTTTATATGTCGCTCCCTTCTTCTCTCACTCACTATCTCTGTCTTTCTCCCTAATTTTATCCACATCTCTTCTCCCGTCCGTTGTCCTATGACAACAAGACGGCCGGCTAAAAATCGGCACAGCCGGCAATCTACCCCTGCACCATTCCAAATACGTATATTTATTTAATAAACAACGGATGCACCCTCGGTTTCCTGTTTATAATGGAATCCCTGGGAATTTATTTTCACATTGTTTTACTCACAATTTCGTCTGTTTCATTGAATTCTCATTTATCATAAATATTTAATTTTCAATGTGAATTATCTCGTGTTTATTATTTTCATATTTATAATCGTTTGGATAAAATGTTTTTAAGTGGAAATTTGTTTCAGGAATCATTGGAGATTTAAATGAAATAAATAGAAAAAATAACTTGGTGCAATATAAACAAGTGAATAAAATAACTAAATAGAGAGTGGATATTTTTTTTTTAGATGATGAGAAGTAGGATTTAAAATTGGGGTGGACACCCGCCAATGGTCGAATGTGTAGACAACATGTTGTTGGAAGGAAGGGAATCATATACCACTCACTTTATACAGATACGTACATATATGCATTTATATGTATTGCGAAGAGAAGAAAAAGTATGTGAGGGGTTTTTTCACCCTTCGCTAAATAATAAACGAGAGGATTTAAGCCCGAACTCGGACTCACAGACCGAGTGTGTAAGGGTGGGACATAAAAATACTTGAATCTGAGAAATTAGCGAGGTAACGGGCGTAGTTTTGGACGTAGATGGAGAATGGGTGAATGAGGAAGAGAATCATAGAGGTTATGGGCGCCAGTCGCGGGTAAAAAGTCGAGTAGCACGGAAAATAAGGGATGAATGAAAGGAGAGGGGTAGGCAGACCTAAAAGGGTTGAATTAATGTCGCGATAAATATATGATTTAAGGTGGAAACGTTTGCAACTCCGGCTAATTTTTTATCTCAGAACCCACGTCCGCGGTAAACGCCGGAGTGAGTTTTTATACTCTGTCTCATATTCTCTCGCCCACTTGCTTTCAAATCTACTACTACCACCACTGCCATCATCGCTGCCTCTTTCCGCGCACAATCATATATACACATACATTCTATTTTCCTTTTTCTTTCTCTCATTTTTAAACAATCCTTTTTTTCCATACCCGCAGCGATTTAATGTCGACGAAAAATTCAACTGGACACGTATTATCCGCGTGCCATTTTTTTCTTCCCATTTTAATAGTTGACACTATTGTTTCACCGACGCTTCAGCCAGAAGGCGCAGCTAATAACTTCCTTTAGATAGTCATACATATAAAAACCGGAATATAAAAGATTATACAAGTTGCATACATAATCCAAATGACTAATGTGTGCACTGAGACCGCCTTAGAGCTGTCGGGGAGTGATGCGGAGAAGAAAAATTTATTGAATATATAGTGAGGACATGCATATTCAATGTTCCGTGACGAAATCCGGTGGACTAGTGACATTCCTTGTGGACCTATAGAAGAGTGTTTTACGAGTCCAAGATAATGCGATGAGGGATGCAAACTGTGTCCAGTCATGCTTAGGAAGGGATACGCTTGGTCCATAATCCAAAGCATAGAATGTATGCATGTGGTGATGGTGGTGCAAAACGTTGCGCCTTGAAATGAAAATCCTCCTTTCTCGTAAGGTTATCAACGATAGAAATAGAATCCTATGAGGCAGGGGAGTGTATCCCAACTCAGCAATATATCAACTCCGTATTCTAATGTCCGGCGGTTAATCCGAAAAGTGCAAACGCCGCGGAAAACCCCAATGGCGACTACAGCCACAGCATCCGGACATGAGCTTTTGGGGTTGTCCACACGTTCAAACTACAAACGAATATGTGATGATGTTGAGCGAGACGATTTGGTTTTCGGGTACAAGACATCACGCTGTCCTGCATGTCACGTATGAGTTGGTGATACGTGCGAGATTCAACATTTCAGGAAAAGGGGATTCGTATCATATTATAGTAAGAATATCTCTTGGCCCTTGTCTCATTGAGAATTGGTAAAGATAATTGGACAAACGGATGTTTGTGGTCCCAAAGGAATATTTTCCATCACTGAATATTCTTCAGTACATTGCTTCTTGATTCCAATACCACAACGTGAGCAAACGTTACTGCACTTGGGCAAAACGAATCTATATCATAAGAATTTATTAAAATTCAATGGTAACGTTAATGGAGGAGGAGGCGAAAAAAAAGAATAATGTTCGACGAATTTTTATCATTAAACACGATCTTTTAGAGGGTTGCTACAGAGCCAAGTGCTATTGAGTAGTAAACAATGATTGTGAAATGAGGGTGATTACAGCTTCCCCGATTGGTTAATGCCCCCTGGCCCACATTAACATTGACATTGGTGAAAATCTCTAAAATACTTTTACGTAAATCTGCCCGTTAATTTGGTTGTAACAGACACATCCCCTCGCTTTTTCTTCTCTTGTTAGCATACTTATCATCCGATGAAAATTAAAGGGGGTGAGTCACAGTGCTGTTTCTCAGATATAGGGTTTGCAGGATTTTGTGTGAAATGTCTGTGAGGAAGACCACCGTGCTAGAAAAAAAAAGAGAAAAAAAAAAGGAAGTACGGAAGACAATGAAAGAAAAGAAAAGTATATGAGTATAGAAAGCAATGATAGTGGGGATAAAGCCGATCCTGTTGATAATATCGGACTGCGTTAGAATCGAAGGAGGACATTGGTTGGCAGACTATTGTCAGAGTAATGTTGATTGGATTCAAGACCGAGGGCATTAATCTGCCTTCTTTTATTATCCAATGAGTGAAACGAAACTCTCATTTCTCGTTGGCATTTTAACTTTAGTTTCAATAGTATCACTGTAATATTCTTGAAAATAGATGGCATTTCTGAAGAAAGAAAAAATAATACGTGTGAAAATACGACAAAACTAAGAACATGACGAGTAAATACATAGGGAGCGTCAGATAAATGATGGCACATATACGGTGGACAGCGACCGATAAGGTTATCCAAGGCTTGGCTGATCGGCGTCTGGAAGTTTGGGAGGAGGGCGACTGTTGTGGTGGTGGTGGTGGTGGACTATTGCTGAAGAATAGACCTCTCTGTTTAGCCGTTTATAGCGGAAGAGATTTGGCGGGGATTGTCGAGGATACCGATAGCAAAACGGGCGTTGCAACGCTGTGCGGGGGTGACTTTAGCTCACACCATGACCAATATATACAGAATATAACGTGGTACAGTGGTGGTGTGGCCATTCTGGGTTCGAACATCTCTCAAAAAACCCCTTGCTAATACTACTGTCCAGTGCTTTTTCACCCTCTCTCACTCCTCATTCACTTTTACGCTTCTTTTTCTTGCTTGACTTGGCTTACTGGCTTGGAGTCACTACCAGACGATTTCCCAGCCCTTGGGCAAAGCGCACAAGCATTAGCTGACAACAGAGGTGTGGACATCCGATTGTCCCTAAACACACCCTCATTCAACTAACACAACCAGCATCAATGTGTAAGTACGATTGGCTCATCTTTTCCTCATACTCTACCCACTTTCCTTATGTGCGAAACGTTCTCACATTTATGACCGTGAAACGCTAGGGATCTAAATAAAATTGTTGGCTGTGCTGATAAGGTCCAAATCCTCTGCAGTGCAGAAAATATAAAACACACTTGGATAAAAATGAAAGTAAACGGGATTTGGCAATTGTTAATGACATGAAAATCGTTGACTTTTAATACAAACTGACGAAGGCAATGATTAGTTTTGATATAATCGCGGAATAATGAGATAAAATGGACTTGAGTGGCTTCAACTGTGAATATAATAGTTAAGGAAATATGTTTGGAATTGACAATTGCCATGGATATTTTCAGAAAAGGGTCTTGATAATCTCTGCAGAACGATGGAGGTCTGAAGTTATGCAATAATGAGCTAATGTGGGTAATAGGATTACTCTCAAGAGAATCTTCTATAATTGGCCAGTGAAAAGGTGAGCTTTGGTTTTGTTAATGTCTCTCTGTCTCACTTTTATTCTCTCAATCTCGGCACATACGTGCTCGTTCAACTCCCAAATGTTACATCTAAGCAAACGTTTGGTCATTAAGCTTAAGAGTTTTACTGGGATTTGCCACACGACCAAAGGTAAACATCGAAAAATTCCGAGACTAAAGTAAAATTGTGAAACAAATAATAAAATTTAAAAATTAACAAAAACAAAAGAATTGATCAGTGTATATATTTTCTTTTTGTTTTGTTGAAAATTCACTGCAGTATCGAGTTATTTTGCAACCGCAGTTATTGTGGTTTATATATGAAAACAGTTTGCCAATGATTGAACAATACTACACAAGGGGTTGGAACTAGAGGATGAAAGAGAGATATAAAATGAGAATTATTAATGAAGCGCTGGCTCGTTCTGCATGACAGTAGTACCATATAGTCTATTGTAAACTCACAAAATGATGTATGGCTATGTGCCAATCAAACCAGTTGACCCCTTCGATGCGTTATGGGGTTATTAACGGTGTTTGATGATAAAAACAAAACAAAAATTTAATGCAAACAAGTGAATTAATCCCAGATAATTTCTCGTGAATATTTTAATGCGAACAAACATGAACGATATAAATTATTGAATACTGTGCTTTAGTGAACATATAATGTTACTTGGAGTATTCTAATAAATTTAAAAAAAATTTATTGCTCGGTCATGGATCAAAGTGAGAGAAATAGAACTCAACACGGGGTTGGGGATTACAGTAGGAACTTGCAAACTCACTGGACGTATTTACTGTGAGAACTGGTCAGACTATCGTATGGACTATCGTTGCGCGGGCGTGGCAATGTATGGCAGAGAGATCGACGTAGTTTTCTTTTTCTTTTTTTTTTCCCCTTTCTATTTTATCCCCCACATACACACATATTTTTCTCGCCGCTGCTTTCGGAGTAAATAAAGAAGAGAAGAAAACCCCTCGATATATCTATGTAGGTATATTTTTTCTGGCCAACCGAAGAGCGTACAAAGAAACGTTAGCACGTTGGCCTAGACTACACCACCACTACCACTAACTGTCAGCAGAATATAGACGTATCCGTTGATTTATGAGTTTGCTTATCCCAATATCGATTTACCAATTATTTAAATTGGAGAAAAAAAATCTAATATCAAATAAATAAATAAGAAAGGAAAAAATTTACTTCATTCAATTTATTGAATGCAATTCTTGGTGGTGAGTTGATTCAAGTATATTGGCAAAGTAATGATAATTTTGCGTGAGCATTACACCCACTAGCACCCTATTTCTCTATAAAGTGATCGAGCGTGTAGTGTCAATGAATAAAAATTTTCCACGAGGGTCCCCGGGTGTCTTTGATGCTTAAGAGTCACTCCATCCCTCGAGTCCTATACTCTTCCACAACCTCATGAATTCCACCTACCGCGCTTTCATCCAACACTATTTTATATACCGAGGGTAGTCAGAAGCCGCGGCAACGTCTCACCGTTCACAATCAACGGTGGTTTGGAATCGTACTTATTCACGCCTGAATACCCTTAGCTGCTTCTACTGAAGAAAACTTTAAGATATTTTCTTCTTCGTCTTTTTTACATATTTTTTCCCACCCTGACAGTGGGCAGTCCTTCCCAATACCAAACTATCCATCCACCACGTATATGTATATATACAGTATGGTTTTACTTAGGGATCATTATGCCGCGCCTTAAGTCGAGCTAATATGTTCTCTTTTTTCATTCTTCCTAGCTTC
>JAQQBR010000003.1:8312079-8322440 GCA_030347285.1 Microctonus hyperodae | reverse complement strand
GTATAGAAACGTACTAAAAAAGCGCTAATCAGGACTAATGTACATTTAACATACACTAAGGAGCACAAAGGTCTAATGTAGGAACAAAATTTCGACTCGGGTACCCACTGAGCCACCAATTGTCTTGAATTTAAATATATATTATTGTATATTATATACATGGATGTAAAATGTGTAATATAGATTGGCTCTAGGGATGCTAATACGCAGAGATGTTTATTTGATATGGTCACTTCTCTCTCCCTCTATCTCTTTATATGAGCGTGTGCAAAACGCGTCTATTTTATACACAATGCATCGCGTGTCTTGATAACGTTCACTAAAGCAACTCGACAGTATTTTACGCGTTGGTATAAGTCTCGCACCTCCATCTCTCTTTCTCATTTTCTCTTATATGTGTATGTGTACGATTCAGCTTATTGCGCCCCGATATCTTTTGGCTTTAATTTGCCCGCGAGTATTCGCGTGGCAAACTTACACCCTATAAATATATACATGTATATATGTATATACATGTGGTCTCGATTATTATTCGCATGTGCCGTTTAACATGAAAATGCTCGCGATGAAATATAAACCGGCTTAGAATTGGCAGCGATTAGGCTGTACTATATACAGTTTCTCTTACTCCTTTAATTCTAACATTTTCTATATATTTCTCTTTACATCTCGCTTTCATCGTTCTCTTTTTCTCATGTGTGATTCGTGTATTTCTTTGTTATTATATTACTGTTAGTACGTGCCACAAACGGCAAAACGTTAATCGTTTTAACGAAAATATACATATATAATAGTACACAACTACTACAAGTTTTATTTTTATTTTACTCGCGACTGATTTTATATTTATAGTTAAAATTATTTGTAAAGTATACGAAGATTTAAATATTAGAATATGTAAGGATATAAATGCATTTTTTATTTATTTTTTTTTACGGGATATTTGGAAAATATTTTTGTAATTTATTTTTATTGCAATATTTTTTATATATGTGTTCTGTTTGTAATTCATTCAATCAATTATAATGGGTCAATATTTATTGATGTTGGACATCAATTGAATGGAATGAAATTAATTTTAAATTCATTTCGTTGTCCGCAAAGATTTCATAATTCGGTCATAATTCAATATTATCATTTAACTCAAATATATTTATTCATTTGCATGTATATTTTAGTAACGTTGTTTGAAATTCGTGGTATATTTCAATAGAACATCCGGTGATTATTTGCGGAATAAAATAATGATTCATTTTACTATCTAATTAAATTTCTATCTAACGGAATTAAAAATGATACACAATTAATTATATAATCTAGGTCACGATTTCGTTTTATACAATATTATTTCTTATGAATATTTAATTTTAAAAGTGTTGAATTGAATTTTGTATACTTACGCAATTGTCACTTTGTATATTCATGTTATATATTCGTGATAAAAATTTTCCAATTTACAAAAATGAAAAAATGATTATTTTCATAATATAATTCAGTGATTAATAAATATTGAAATAAAATTCCAAAGAAGTAATGGATCTAATGCAGCCCTATACATTTTATATACTCGTACATATATACTTGTATATCAACCCCTAATGCCAATGACCCGTGGTGGTTATAGGCAGAAACTCGTAGTTATATTCGCGCGCGTCTGTATGTCGTCTATTCTTAGCATAATGCTCCGTGTACATATATTAGTGCATGCACATGTCCAAATATTGTACACATATATTTTTGCAATTGTATTTGCATCCGTATATGTACATTGTAACATTACCGAGTGACATCATGCAGCAGTAATGAAATTGTTCACATTAATATAATATAGATACTTGACAGCATACAGAGAGATATCACAAGACAAGCCAAAGAAATCTGTCGATAATTGCGGCATTAATGTATAAAAACTTAATGTTATTTTCACAATTCCCACTGTCATTTTCTATTTATTCCATCCTATAAATAATAGTACGAATAAAAATTAATTAGACTTTTATCCTAGAAGAAATGATTTATATACAATAGTTTTTTTTTCTCTTCCTATAATCACAATATAACATTTGTCATTTCTCATTAAAATTATAGTACAAGTATATATTACTCGAGAGTCTGTTTGCCGTGTTTTCCTCTAATTGCACATGAAATTTGCCCTGTCATTGCTATCGCGTGACAATATAATATACACTCTTGTTGTAGCTCACTGCGATGGTGAGAGGGGTGAATAACGCGGGGTAGATGGTGGAGAGAACATTCTCTCATTGCTGTTATCGTAGCAGTGCGAAAGAGACAGCTCAAGAGAAGTTGGAGAGAATGTTGAAGAGAAAGCATGAAAATAGACAAGGGCGAAAGCGAGAGAAATGAACATTGTGGCAAAAGGGGTTTTGTGTTACTGTCGTTTTTGGTAGTGGATAAGAGGGGTACGTGGCATATAGAAGGTATATCTCACTCTGTTTTACTCTCTCATTCCTCAGGCGTTTGTTAATTTGCCACGCGAGCACATTACGCCCGTTTAGACGCTCGAGCAAACAGAAATGAGAAAACTGAGGAGGTACGACACCGTTGTGACTCCTGTACGGGCGCGCGTTTACTACTCCCCTCACAATTCACCCTCTACCCATCGTGTCTGTTCATCCTCCCTTTCTTCCTGCACCTGATCTCACTCTATGCCGTTGGGTGTCGCGATTTTCGAGGGAGGCAAGAGATTTTCTGGTACTTCGATGCCAAAACCCCTTTCTCTCTATCGCGCGTGAGGGAGATGACTCGACGTTGGTGAGCCTCGAGGGTCTAACCAACCCCTTTCCATAACACACCCCACTTCCTCTTGCAGACGAAATATTTCGAGGATGATCATACTCTTGAGTTCTTCTACCTTCACTTTACGTCGCGCCTACTCTCTTGTATTCAAATATATATTTTTTTTTATGTCACAGATGAAATATTTGTTTTTTTTATTCGGGAATATTTTTCAAAAACGTCAAACATTTTTAATTATTTTTGGATTAATATTTTAGATGATGTGTTGTGATATGGAGAATCTGGTAAAATAGTTTCAGCATTTTTTTTTCCTCATATAAATTTGTGAAATGGTATGGTATAGAAATGTGAAAGGGAGGAGGGAAAAAAAACGAGGGAAGAAGACGAAGAAGAAGCAGTGGGGAAGAGTCAGATTTTTCATTAAGGAGCCGTTGACTCAGCTATCCAGTCACGGTAACAGAGGGGCAAAAATTTTCGGTTCAACGAGGAAAATAAGAACGCAAAGCGCTGGGGGTCATGAGGGGTGGTGAAGGCGGATAACGGGGTACCGCAACGCCAGCTTCGGATGTAATATGGTGGATTAATACGCGCAAAATCTGCCACCTAAAAGTTATTAATGACTGGTCGACGCGTCAAAGATTTTATAAAGGAGGGTTTTGTCTTCTTTCCCAACTTGACTGCACCCTCCACTATACGCCACTATACCAATTTCTTGCTGTCGTCGTTGAGAACGACGACGCATTCTCGGTGTTTCGGAAAGATTATTAAAAACCAAAAGATTATCGTGAAAATTAAATTGAAAAATAATAAAGAAATAATGATATTTTTACTGTATAAAAAATATAAATTGTAGAAATTCAGAACAAATTTTCCTTCTTCTTTTTTTTTTTTATTAAGGGTAGAGATTTAAACAAGTTCATCCGTTGCTATGCAAATTGGAAAGATAATAATCGATTGTCGGAGGATAGTTACGTTGATGGGTTCGCGGATGAGCCCAGCGCCCACCTGAATAACACTCTGATCCTTTCATATGTACACAGACTCACCCATCGCACTGCCCTTTCACTCTATCCATATATCGCGAGTTTGCCTCTTCTCTCATCTCCCCCATATCACCCATCCCGATCTCCCTCAAGGGAAATTATATAGTCTGCCTACTGCCTCCTGTTCCCCCCTCTCTCATCCTCTCTGAATATCTCACTTCAACTAGAGACCATCGAATACCTTACCTGTCTCACGTCCATTCTCATTCCAACAGAAATGTCGCGAATGTTCACTCCTAATAAAGTTTTTTTTTGCCCCTATCTAACTCTGTATATATTTTATATACATAGTGTCCTTTTTGATTTTTTTTTTTACTCTCGATCAACTTTATTCGTTCAAGCAGTTGATTTTTCATTTTTATACAGTAGGTATGTATACATACACACGAAGTGAAAGGATCCGCAGAGCGAATGGAATGAAAGAGGAGAGATGGAAAAAAAAAATGAAATACCTCTCTTCTTACATGAATTTCTGACGTTGTGCTTATACTGGTGATATAAAACACCCAGCAATGATGGAAAAAGCGTTAGAGTGAATAAAAGTGAAGTGTAAGGGGTGATAACAAATATGCGGGCGTCGTACGCTTTCATGACTAGCATTCTCTCTAATGTTGTATTCAAGTATAGACTCGATGAATAAAGAAATAAAAGCAAAATAAATAAAACAGTGAATGAAAGGAAACAGAAATGTATAGAAAAATAAAACACTAGCTCATTAACAATAACGATCTTGTTTATCTTCTAATGCTAAGTGTTCAGTTTCTTTTTTTTTTTACTCCTCCATCGACCCCTTTGATCTTTACAAAAATCTTCAATTTGAGTATGCAATGTGTTGTATATATTTCGCTTATGTGGTGAATATGTAGAGATGAAAATATTTATTAGATTTTTGGTGGAATGTAGTAAAAGATGATGAAGATTGAAGTATTGAAGAGTAAAGTATCGTCTGGCTTTTGTAAAAAACATGAGAACTCACATTTGTTTACACTGTTGTAACAGAAAGTGGGAGGTTGACTCTCTTCCTTAACCCTCTTCTGGTCCATTGGATGAGGGGAGAATAGAATGAGAGTTCGCGTCGAGGGGCGCGACAAAGCTCAGCTTGCAACGTGGTGATGGTGCAGTTTATTATTGTTGCATACATTGGACGATGTTTGACCATACTCACTCTCATTCGACCATAATGCATGAAGTTTAAATTGAAAAATTATCACACCAAAACAGAAAAGGGGTCGGTAGACTTCTTTGTTTTGTTTTGTGTATACAGAGGGTAAATGTCTAGTATTATCCACTTTTTTTCATTCAAACAACCTTTGTCGTGCTTCTATTTTTTTTTTAATGTGAATATTTATGTTTTCATGTGCTCAATGCATGTTTAAGTTTATTTGGGGGGTGAATGTATCGATTTTATAAGGGTTAAAAAATTTTTATAGGGCGGGAGAGCCTTCGCTACTTCCGATCGTCGAACCATCCGTTTATTTACTGGAGGCGAATAATTAGAGCCGATAAGTCACGATGCAACACCCTAAAGGAATATACGTGGTTTAAGGGGATGGATAAGAGAGGCAAAAAGAGGTTTAGCGGTGTAAGTTGAAGAGTGGTGTGAGTGGATGTGGAGTTTTAAGGCTGAAAGTTAGGTGCCCACTGTGTGAAAGAATGGGGGTTGGAATCGCGTGACTTGGACCCATCATATCGTCTACCTCTACCACCTTTAGAGAGACAGACCTGGTAGCTTCCCGATTTCTAAATGTATATACACACAGTTTTAAATTTCATTGGAGCAGCTCCTTAGTAAGTTCGAAGCTTCTTCTTTTTTTATCGTATTTTCAATTCGATTATATGATCTTCTATTGAGCCAGAACAAATTGCCACTCTTTTGCCATTTTTGTAATAATGGTTTTATGCCAAAATATTTACTGTGAAAATATCACTCATCATCTTGAAAATGTCTTTGGAGACAATCCAAATGGACAATCACATTCACTTAAATTTAACAGAGGAATGTAAACTACATTACTGCATGTGCCATTTATGAAATTGAAATTTTTTTAAGAATTTAACAACTAACAATTTTTTTATATGAATTATATTTTAATAATATCTATTTTATATCGAAGAATTATTGGAAATTTCTAGCCAATTCAAATGATTTAGAATTCAATCATATTAATTTTTCAATCGATTTGAAATATTCCCGACAAATATTATATTGAATCATAATATATAACTAGTGAATTCAAATAAAATTAAAAGAAATGCATCTTTTGTTAGGGCACATATGAAAGAATGATCGTGCATCAATAACTGCTTCATAAATAAATAAAAAAAATGAAAAAAAAAAGCAAAGAAATCCAAGTTATTGTGATATCAGACTTTTATACCCCATTAATCACATTGAGCGATTATTTTTACGTTGGCGCGGGACAATATTGAGCACATACTCGACTACCCATTTACCAATAAACTGGTGTACCTATAAGATATAAGTGCACACACATATAATATGTGAACACATCATCAAAATTGAGTAAACTATTCTTTCACATATTCCAAAGCAAAAAGTTCTTTGCAGGTTTTCAATTTTTTTTGTGTTGGTATATCCAAGTGAAAAAAAAGAGAACATGGGGGATGAAAATGGTAGTGTAAAATTGTTCTTCACAAGGGTGGATTATTCAAGCGAGTTGAAGTAACAAGGTCCCGAAGGGCATTTTATACTTTGAGTGTCACCGGTAAACCCCAAAGGTTTCTAAAAGATTATGATTCTTCGACATATAATAAGGTGATAATAAGTTTAAGATTATTCGCTTGAAAAAAAATAAATAATATATAATAAACTGAAAAAATGCCGGGATAAATAGAGCGTAATATCGGCGGAAATGTCGAGGATGATCGAGTTACTGTCACCTCATTCGAATCGTTAAGGTATCGTGTGACTTTGATCAACTTGTCCCTGCCTCCGGGCTCTCCGTTAAGGGTGACAGTTCTTATATGAGGGGACGGCAATAGCAGTGGTGGCAATACTACTAGCTTTCATTGTTTGCCGTTGTAGAGAGGACTGATGAGAAATTGCTGGCATAGATCCTCATGCCGCATCCCAAGTAGGCGGCATCTCACACGACCCAAAACGACTATTCGACCATTTGTTAAAGTCCACTTCTCACCAAGCACTCGAACACACTGCCCATCCATCAGGTGCTCGTTCATAACCTCATCGAGTGGCTATATTCAAGCGTTTTCTTTCCAAACTACGACTTATTACTGAAATTTATTTTTCTTATTTGAAAAACAAACTTTTCAAACTGAATTAAATTAATTTTTAATTAGTTAATAACAATGCAAGATTTACTTGTAGTCATCAAACAAGCGTTATCTGCACTATTAGTTGCTTTAGGTTGCTTGTACGGTGAGTTAAACATCGACATGTGTTTCTAAAGACATTTCCAAGTTCTATAGTCTATTCGAAACATGAGGGATGATGGAGCAACACTATCGGGAACGAGATGTATGTAGACATATCTATATCTAGAAAGAGAGATAGGGAGAGTTTGGGATCCCTTGTCCCATTATCAATTTAACCCTCCTAATTAATTTATAACTTCCTCTTGAGCTTGTGACTTATACGTGTCAGCAAACGTTCACTGATGTTAATATGAAAACAAACGTAATTATTTCTAAACAGAAGGGACCCTCAATCAGTAAATAATAATATGCAATAAACATTTGTGTAAGGCAATTCAATTTATTTAAAGGTTTATTAGTATATGCTACGTAAAAAATATTATTTTATATCATTCCCAAGTTTCTTAAAGTGTGGGGGATAAGAAGAGGAAAAAAAAGAAAAGAAAATTAGATGAAGTAAAAAATTTAGAGCAAGTGAGCCATGATCTGATACAAATTCACGAAGGTAGTTAGAGGGTGGTTAGTGGCTTGCAGGGTGAGTTGAGTCGGTGGCTTCGGAATCCATAGATTGCGCTAGTAACAATCAGCCGTAAATTATAGCTTCAATATCCATTGTGTACTCTGCCTCAGCTCTCTCACTCTTTTGAATAAACCTAACCTCTAACTCTGTGGCCAAGACTACCCATACTACCTCTATCCAGTTTGAATACAAGCGACTGGAAGAAAGGGAATATAGTAGTACACACTCCTCTGTTCCCTTTGGCTTCTGTTACTATTCCCTATGCCCTGCGCCCAACTCAACCAAGAGATATGTATATTAATGGCCCAATCTTACATAGTTTTGTTTACCTTACCATTCTCCACGTATACAATTACTATCCTTAGCATTACCCTCAACTCAACCAATGTCTTGCAATGGCAAGCTTCTATCCAACTACTTCCAACCCCTCCAGACACTTGGCTTTTAAACTATACACAACTCCAACCCTTAACCTTTCTGATGGTTTCCAATTCAAAATAAGCTTATCTTTGCTCAGTTAATGCTGCCTCTTATCTTCATAAATTTATTAATCAAATTAATGTATAAGGCAATATTAAATATATTAATATTTATATTTGTGAGGAGATTGGAAGGAAGAATACCACAGTAGACTTGGCAGACAAGTGTTGAGAACTCGTGGAATTTCACTCGAAGTAATCAATATTAGTGTCGACAAAGATATATGTGGGCAAACATTGTATACATGTGTGCATTGTTACAGCCGAGGGAGTGCCATATGAGAGGGCACATATGCATGTATATAAGCATGTATATGTATATAGATAGATATGTGCGTGGAAGGAGAGAGTGAGTATGGGAGAAAAAGGGAAAAAGTAGTAGAGAGGTACCTATGCTTACCGCTAAAGGGTGATGGTTGAAATAGAAACGAGGTGGGGGATGTTGAGGGAGAAAAGCGGGTTCATATACTCAGGAGGAGATGAGGGTGGTTAGCAAGTGGAATGAGGAAGGAAAGGGGTGGACAGCCGGACAAACAAAACCCCTTGCTGCTTCATTTCTGCTCGTCTGGCCAGACACCAACCCTTCTACTCATTTTATACACACGTATATTATACGCAGCAGCGCGTCGAGCGTTTCCGTTTTGAAGGGTATATTCTATCCAATGTATTAAACTTCCCCACTCTATTCTGATCATTTTTTCTCTGTATTTCTTCTCATTCATGTTTACTTTTTGTTTTTTATATGTGTATGAGAGTTGTATCTATGAACGCGCTGAAATGGACTTATTTTTTTATGTTACTTTGAGAATTGTCTTGTTAATGACACGGATGTGCGTTAGGATTGCGGCGAAATATATAATACTTTCGGTTTGATTAATTTATTTCGCTTATCAATAGAATTCATGGAATTTTTGTTTCCACATTTTGTGTTTCAGGTCAGTGGTGCATTGTCCCTCTACCACTAAACGAGACGCTGACATGGCTCATTGACGTGAGTTCAAAGCACTTTAACCACCGTCACACGTGGCCACTCTCTCGTTTTCACTTTCATTCCTTTTTCGTCATCTTATTCATACTCCAAGGAATCACAAAAAAATCGATCCTCAACTCTTTTTTTTTTCTTTGCTTTTGCCTTTCCCCTTCTGTCTTATATACTGGCGTTTCTAAAGCTCAACTTGAATTTTCGTGAAGGATCGTTACGTCGCGACAAGAATTTCATGCATACATTTCGTCTCTTTTTCTCCCACACAATTTCTATCCTCACGCTCTTTCTTTTACGGTTCCTTGACGACTTTAGGCAAAGTATATATCCTTGAATCACGTTTGTTGCATGAATGGTGAAATTTTGAAACTTTGACGGCATCCTGTAGCACTATACTAGAGAATGAAGGAGGAGATAAAATACCCTGGGAACATTTACGATTGCGCTGGTAGATATATCGTTAAATCACCCATCAGAATATTATGAAAAAATATTTTCCATTCATCTAACAGTACGTAGGGCATGAAAATAATTAATTTTCTATTTGAATTAACTGATATGATACCTGATTGAAAGTATTTGTGCTTGTGGATCATTATTGTTTCGCTAATTAAAATGTTGCTGAAATTTTAACTAACGATGGTGATAGTACAATCGAAAAAAAAAAGAATAAACGGAAATGAAGTGCAAAAGCTTTCGAATTTTTATCTCACTTTATATCATTTCGTATTTTTTTCATTCGCTCTCTCCTGTTTCTGTTCTTTTACGCCAATATTTCTCTTTGTTTTTTTTTTCTACTCTACATGTTGTCCCTTTTGCTTTTCATTATGTCGCGGGACATAGAGGATGGTTCGCGAGGGTGTATTATTGGGGGTGGGTTTTGCGTCCAAAGACTTAGCACCGGCCTTAATAACAATTGGCTATAAACTAGTTTCCAGACCAGCCGAACGCTGGGTATTACCGCGATATTATTCCAAGTAGAGAGAAGTGGATGAGAGAGAAACCAGTTCCCTCCAAACTATATTGACTCTCCTCTCTCACTTTCTCTCATTTCTACTCATCCCTTCGTTATTCCACCCCCGCAACTGCTTTACCATACAAACCACAGACCAGAGGGTGATTCTGGATGAATGCACGTGATATTGCGACTATTATTAACCGTGTCAATTATTAATTTCTTTTTT
>JAQQBR010000003.1:8270903-8290714 GCA_030347285.1 Microctonus hyperodae | reverse complement strand
TTATTATTATTATTATTATTATTATTATTCGTTGTATCAATCATGTGCACTCGAAGTTTTCTCGTTTCTTCCATCCACAATTTGGTGCAGCTTTAATTTTAATACGTGATATAATTAGAATGAATGACGAAAAGGAAATACAGAGCAAAAAATAGAAATAGAAAATTATATGTTTAGTGCATGCAACATTTTTAAATGACCTTTGGACTCTTTGAGTTCATCACGATGACCAATTTATACATATAAATGTATTGAAGAATTTCATGTCATTAACTAATATTAATTTTCATTTTAAATTGTATATTAAAATAAATTAACAATTAGAATGAAATGATTAAAAAGGAAAATAAAACATTGGTATGTAAAAATTCCAAAAATTCCTCTGGCATGACTTTACATAGATTAGCGATTGAGTAAGTGTGTTTCCCTCTCTGTCTTCTGGCTTTTCTGCCATCTACAACTATCCACGCTTCTGAATATTACGTATACATATATGCATATTACGCATAACGCAACATGCGAGCATGACTTGGTTTCTATTCTAGATTCATAACTATTAATACTAAATGTCTGCGTTGCTCGACCAAGCTTTACTTCACCTCTGCTACTATTTCTTCACTGCCCCCTACCACCCCTCTCGCCGACACTATCTCTCCCTCCTACCCCTTTCACTCTTCAATATCTCGTTCTCACTTTCCCTTTTTGTATTGTCTCTTTCTATCATCAATGGAACATTCAGCCTCACATCGTCGTGAATTTATCAACGAAGAACTTACAACTCTCTGTCTCATTCTCTCTCTTTCTATTTATTACTAACTATCTCACTTGCACAGGCCATTCACCTCTTTGCCAAAATTTATGTTATATAACAACGAAAAGACGAGAAATAAAAAAAAAAAAAAATTAAAAAGTACGAGAAATAAAATAAATTTTTTTCAGCGTTTAAAATTCAATTATGGATGATATTCTTTGTGCATTCAATTGTGTATATAATCTTGATGATAAATCAAATAATAAATCAATTTTAATCGTGTATTCATATCATAATTAAATCTAATGAAGGAAATATTGATATAAAAAATTCACATAAATATTCAGTAAATATCATTGAAACAATTGTATGATTATGTAATAAAATGTGATAAATAATAAAACGGAAATGAAGAAAAAAAAAATTTAATAATGAATATGTGCATATATGTATACATAAATAAAAATAACAGTTGAATCTAACAGAAGTAGAAACGGCCGTACGTAGTCGGACAGTCAGTGTAAATCCATCGCGTCGTTCCGCATGTAAATCGCTTATCGCATCGAGTTGTCCACTCGGTATAATTAAGTATGTAGGCAAAGCTCGCGCGCTCGCGTGAACACGATTTGACTATTACAAATAGCGAGAGTGAAAAAGAGAACGAACGAGACTATGAGAAACAGAGAGAAACACATCTATACACACATACATACACCATCATGTATATCTCAGCGCACATGCGCCTATAACGTGTAGGTACGTGTCTAATGGCGATGAGTACGACGAGTGGCGGGACAAGCTACTCGCAAAATTAGGCTCTTCCGTTGTTTCTATTACAAAATAGATGGCGTGATATTGCAAAGTGGCCCGCGCACGCCCGCGGTTTATTACAGTGTCACCATAATCATCACAATATAAAAACCCACGATTTTAAAAATTAACAAACAATTAAAAAAAAAAAATCAACTCAAAATCTAATTCACCAATATCAATACTCAACAATAAACACCACAATCTCAACAAAAAAAAAATCATTCAAATAAATTATATTCATCTCTATCCCAACATGAAACAAAAAAAATTACAATAAAAATTCGTATAAATGTCTGATCTATTACATACACGACCCACTGCCACGATAAAAATATCCACTCAATCCATGTACACATAATCCTAAGCAATATTATACACATACATACAATAATATACACATTAGTGCGTGTGTATATACATGAGTAAAGAGTCGGCTCACGTGAACAGTAGCAGGAAGCCACCAATCGTCTTTGGTGCGATTATCCCTGGCCCTATATCGCATACTCTCGCTTACAGCTTGCACGACGCATCCACATAATGGTGCGTGGTGTGCATCATCAGGGACAGCGTTAAGTAGATTCGGTGTGTAGTGTGCCATCAACTATAGTCACTCGCGTCTCTCTCTCTCTCTCCCTACCTAGTTCTCGTCATCCGCGTACCAACATATCACGCCTCATTCAGTTGTTACTGCATCATGTATATTACTGCCAACGCAACACTTGCCCGCGTTTCCCTTCCGCAATGCATTCTGTATTGCTATATGTATATGGATATATTGAACGATTTTCCGTGTGTGGGTTTTGAGGTTGCAGTATGTTTCTCAGTTTAAATAGTATATAGATTAGAGTGGATTATTGCAAGGAGAAGAGTGGTTAATGTGGAGGTGGGTCCATCACAAAATTGTACTCATGTTGCTGCTACACATCATTATCATAAATGGCGCGCGATCCGACCCACGCGTAAATCTGTTTCGCAAATTGTATGTGTATGTATATATAAAAGCGTTATGTCATTGGGAAGTGGATATGATGAGATAACTGGAGCATTCTCATTAAATACTTTATCGAAAAAATATGTATTTATGGATGCAAATAAAATAAACTGTACGTTTATTAGGCGAGGAAACAAAAAATGTGAACAAGATGACGATGATGATGGGGAGGAGGAGGAGGAGAGTACACATTTATAATTTAAAGCGTTATCATCAACACAACATTATCGAGTAAACAAAATATGCGCAATTTGATAAGGTGTCTCTAACTCGAAGGAATCCATATCACATGCAATGCTTGAGTAAACTTTTGAAGAAAAAAAAAATAAAATAAAAAATTAAAAAGAATATTTCTCTACTTTTTTTCTTTGCATGGAACATTTTTTTTTTGTTTTATCAGTTTTTTAGGGTGAATGACATTTAATTATTAATTCATGTTTATTTATTTTTCATTTTACCTGACACACTAACGAATCAGAAATTTTTATACTCGTTTCATTTTAAAAAATTATCAAACACTTGTAGATCTGACACTGTTGCATAAATTTAAAAGCGAGAAATCCATCACAAATCCTTTCTCGTGTCATCAATATATATATATATTGAGCACAATCAAACAATATTTAAACGCACAAAAAAAAAATATTTTTCACACTAAATTAAATTCCACTATTCACACTTGAAAAAAAAACTTGGAGAATATAAAATGAATATATTCTTTTAATCAATAAGAATTTACAATATTTTTAGCACGAATGATTTTCAAAGTAAGTTTAAGATTGAGTGACAAAGTGAAAAGACGCAAACACACCATAGCAAGTAAGAGAGACAAAGAGCGAGACGATTGGCATTTCACCGACAGCCGCGCAAACGGTGTCGACAAACTGATAAGAGTTCCCTGACGGCCACCGAGCACGAAGTCGAGGCCTATATAGCCCTCGCCTTGCGTGCGATTCCCTCGGTCACGGCTTCTCGCTCCCTCTCTCACTCGCAATCGACCTCTCTCACTCATCTATACGTATAGTTTCATATTTTGATAACACATAAAATAATAACTATAAATTATTACGAATTCATTTAATTACAAATATATATTTTTCATTCAATAAAACTTTATTCTTTACTTTATATCAATTTATTATTTTGTCAAAGCTTATCAAAACAGGCTCACAACTGATACACTTTGTTGTCTACTTAAATCGTACCCCAATATTTTTACTATTTACACACACATAAATACATTCATCATCAATATATACAGAAGGCTTTGTATTTCAACATTAAAAATTGCCGACTGGAAAACATTGAGAGAATCGAAGGGAGAAAGAGAAATTAAGAGAATGGATGAAAGAGTACAAAGGGGGAAAAAAGGGAATGGATCAAAAAAAAAAAATATATACACAAACATTTATCTATACACATGTGTACTTTACTCTGAAATAATCTGCGAATGCACTTCGAACCTTGTCCTTGCGTATGTGGCACGTACAAACAAAGAAAGAAAATATGAAAAAATATCGAGTATGCAAAGCGGTTATGTACAGCGAGGAACAGCGCGGAATTGCGAGGGATGAATTGGTAAGGTCGATGAGAGGCAGTTAAAAGGGAGGGGTGGTGGACCTCTCGATTTGCGTCCGATGGGAATTAATAATCGACGACCTTGAATCTCACACGCTCAATAATTTTTTTTTATTATTCAACCCCACTCAACTTCTCTTGAAAATAAATAAAAAAAATTTATCTCCCCTATCAAATTCCACATGCAATAAAAAATTTTATAAAATTTTCTCTTCTTTTATTTCATATTCTCAATATTATGCTGTGCATTGCAATTTTGTAAACACACGAGTGCTAATTAATTTTTCAAATAAGAGACCTAGGTATTTGTGGAATGATGGTACAGAGAAAATGAGAGATTTGGTTGACGTGACAATTCGGGGTGTCATCGTGTTTTGAGCAAACACGATTATAATTTAATGCGTCGCGTTATAGCCGATAGCAAACGAACATTGTTGGTTTCCGTGGGTTATGAACGTTTCGAGTGGTAACACATTCTGCACGAAGTCATAGATCGGCAAATCATTAAATTCAAGCGGCATTGGACAACGTAACAAGTAAACTATCAACTCCCTCGCCAGCCCCATCATCACCCCTTACTATTCTCATTATGTATGTATTTCTAATTGGTATAATACTTGTCACAGTATACTGCGATTGCATCGATGGATCAAATTTCAATTGACAACCCCTCGTCGAATGTGATTCCCACTACCCTCATATTCCTCTACCACACACCATGTACATCATGACAACCTCTGATGCATTGCCGAAAACCACAGCAGTGAATTTACATTCTCCTACTACCTATCCTCCTCTCACCTTGTTACTGATTGCATTATTCGCAATGCTAACAAACGATATCTATCAAATAAATACAACCTATTTATAGTAATTAAATAGCGCATAATAATATCAACATGATATGAATGATATGTGAATTTATTACCGGAACATTTCATCACAAACTCTAATATAACATGTGTATTCATTCGGTTTATGTGTGTGTATAAGAATGTTATTATTCGTCCAAGTATAAATTAAAAAGAAGAAATAAAATAAATAATAAAAAGGAGAACATATGAAAGTGAAGAGAGACGAGAGTTGCCAGGACATGAATAAAGCCAAAGGCAGAGGTGTGGTCCTCCCGGGCATCCGTAGCTAAAGGAAATCGCTCAAGGGATAAAGGAAAGGGATGGAGGATGAGGAACGGGAATTTTGGATGGCAGAGGATAACGAAAGAGACTGTGGAAGTGTAACGATAGAGAGAAAGGTACAAGGGGGGGTGCTATACCAAGACGTGATTAATATAAAAGTGGGTGGAGCTTGTGCGGAGCCGGAAGTGGCCGAGTGAGATGCAACGGCGCAGCAGCAGCAGGAGCAGCAATACCAACACCATCAGGAGTATACACACCCGGTCGACACAATACTATATACTTTTACGACTCGCTGTGAGCTTGTAAGTGTAAGTAGATGCGTCGGAGGGGACTCAAGCATAATAACTTGGCGCATCATTGAAAATAGGGGGAGAATCATGAGTATAAAAATAAATGAATTTTTAATTATTTGGAATAAATAATTATTTGAAACATAAATAAAAATATTTTTATTTAGATTCAATGTGGAATGATTATTTTTTTTTTTATCTAAGGGTGATTATTTGGAGATGAGAGAAATGGGGGTGTGCGATGCAATTTTTATGAGAATCAATTGGTGTTGGTGCAGAATCGAAAAGAGCTAGACAACCAAAGTATCAGTGAGTGGACCCCCTCTATAAATGTTGCAATTCAAGGGAACAGAGGAGAAGGGTTGTGTCGCAGAGGGTCGTTGAAGCGTCATCCCACCCACTTCTTTAACGCCCACCAAGTAGACTAGGACCGCCTCCGTCTCCACGTCGTTCCACCTACTGCTCTCTCATCTACCCCCCTCGGGAATCCTACAACATTCTGAGAATATACCCCCCCTGATATATACCACCCTCAAGAGACTCCCGGCGACTGTGCACTCTTTTAAAAAAAAAAAAATAATAATAATGAGAAGAAAAAAAAACATGATAAAATAGATGTAAATGGTAGCAGATAATGTATGCAAAATATACCTCAATTAAAGTGCATACAAAACTTCTATATCGTTCTTCATCTATTTATTTTTATGTTGACGTGATGATGTAATAAAAAAAAAAAAATTGTCAATAAGTAAATCAATAATTAAAAGTGTTCAAGCACGTCAAAGATATTAATTATACACAAACAATGCTTGAAATAAAATAATTAAAAATTTAAATTGAAAAAGACTCTTATGGAATACAACTTCTTATACTGTTTCTCACTTTTAATTCACAATAAATATCCAGAAAAAACTCTGCTAATCAATGTATAAAATCGATTGTGAAATTTCTGAGAATAGAAATAGCACAATGTTGTATACTAAACTATACCTCATTTCTCATTCTGACTATTCGTTTTATTTTTATTGACGTACAAGTGTGTACAAATATACCCTATATTCCATTTATCTACAAATATATCGACACACATCATTGATATATAAATATACCAATAAAATAATAGATTTCAATATTTATAAATTGCATTAAAGAATTAATTACAAAGTGCTGATGTATGTTCTTCAAATGATGTGAAAATATAAATGAAACTGAACGAATTTAATGGACAGATTTTATCTAAATATATTCACTCTATCACATTGTATAAATTAAGTGCTAAAAACTATAGTAAACTACCACACTAAGAGTTCAAAAATAAAACTACCATGAAACAGTAAAGCTGTAAGAATGAGGATGCAAACAGAAAGTCATCATGACAGTTTTATTAAATCAAAAAACAAAAAAATAAATACATATAAACAAAGAGTGCTGCAATGCGAAGGGTAAAAGAGAGAAAGTGAAACACAGAGGAAATGATAACCAGAAAGATGAAAATAGAAAGAGAGAAAGAGAGAAAGAGACATAACAGTGAGCATCATATAGTCATAAAGGTGCTGTGCAATGCTTGGATGTTGATTGGACATGATGATGAACATTCTACCTGGACGGGTCTCCAGCGTGGCTCCAGCATATCCCACCTCGCGGAATCACCTTCACGAAGCGTCGCTCGTTCGTCCGTTCTTGAAGATCCTCTCTCAAGCTCGTATAGTTTAAGAATAATAAAAATAAATAAATAAATAAATAATGTTTTTGGTTTTTCGATTCAGTGTCTCTTTCTCTCTATAAATTTTATCTATTTATATGATAATGTATCTCTCTATTCTTCTCGTTATTGTCCCACCCCCTCTACCCCTTCTCTCCTTTCTCGCCCTCTCTCCACCCCCAGTCAATGTTGGCCGCGTGCGCCGAAGCCACGTGTTTATAGGGTATTACAACGATAACCCTCACCACTAAATTTTCTCCTAAAATTATTCATTGACTTTTTTCTTTTTAATAATTGACAATATAAAAAACTTTAACGCTTTTTTATTATTATTTTTTTTTTGCGCGACAATATTATCTTGTCTCTAATTTACCGTTAATTCTTGATGCTACTATATTGTTCTTTCAATTTATCGTTATGTTTAATGCTCAATGTTTTTACGTACTACCGGAAAACAAAGGGGAGAAGTGTGTAACCGGGTGCGTGTATGCCTCGCGCGCCGGTGGCTGCCGTCGCGACTCTGCAGCACCTCGAGTTACTCCGCCGCGAAAACCTCTGAGCGCCAAAGTCACGCGGCTACTGCGTCGGCGCATCTGTGCGCATGCTATGCAACTCCCTCCCTTCTTGCTCTCTGCTCGTTCCCTCCCGGTGTTATACATCGTAACTCTGTGATCGCAATATTCGCTACATTCTTTATACACCTATACATTTCTATTTTTATATTGTGTATATACCTGCACATAAACTCATGCGTTGCACTCACCCCATAGTGATTTTTTTTTATCGTTATTATAAACATCCGAATATTATCCCAATTTTTAAGCGAATGAACAATCATTTTCTCAACTAAGAAAAATAAATTATTATTTGTTTTATTTTTTTATAAAACGTCGAAAGCATTTGTCAATGTTGGTATTATTCATGATGCTGTATACAGTATGAGATACGAGAAGTGGATAGATTGTATGGAGTGTACCAAATGTCGTAAGAAACCTAACTTTCTGTATAAACACGTATAGATATACTGCAAATATATCGAAGCAACTTGTGAAACGTCAAACTTGGAATAAACCCACCCAGTTTGTTGCGTGGTATCTGTTTGTTTGTATGTTGTCTCACGGTTTGTTGGCACTCGAACAATAACTAAAGTGACCTGTGGCGCAAAGTGTAACATTGAGCATCGATAACAGCCATCCTTTTCCCCTTACATCTATCCCCTTCAACTCATCCATAAGCAAAGGGAAGGTGAAGTGATGGTGTTGAGAATGAGTACGAGAGAAAAGGTCGTTTCAGTCCACACAACCTGATACCACCGGGTCAAACTCTATGCGAACAAGTTTGGTACAGTGTACAGAATATATTGAAACTATTATATGAATACTCTATATATCATACAATCGATTGCTGATACCTCGCGTCCCATTCAGCTCGACTATATTACCCGAAATGTAAAAGAGAAAAATTCTCCTTGGAAATAATTGTTTTTAAATTCATTAAAAACATAAAGTATGTATAAAATTCTTTGAATTAAATATATTGATATTAATGATAATATATATATATATATATATATATAAAATAAAATGCGATTGAAGATACTAAACTGTGTATGTTAATTTACGTATACATTATTCTATACAATATTCGCTTACACAATTTACATTAGCTGATGATCGATACCTCGTGTTTGTTATCAGAGACAGAAACTGTGTACACTGGTCACCACTTGCTCAACAGTAAATGTAAACATCTAAAACTATTTAAAGCGTGTCAGGAATATTACGTTCACATCATCGAGCGAATTTAATGAGGGGGTGGTTTCATAGCTTTCACATTATTGTTGTCAGAGTTGTTGAACTGGTAAACGAACAGATGGTAATAAAAAAATATTGTAGATGCAATTGCATGTTTTATTTAAGCTTTAATATTTGTTTATATATTATGAGGATGTATATTTGTGCTCATTTGTACGTTGTGAGTGAGCAACATGCTTCTAAAACCATCACAAACTTGTGTTTCATCCCTTGCAGTTGGTATAAATGCACCTTTGAGTAGGGTCATCTTGGAACGATCACACTCAGGTCCAGGCAGTTTCACCTTGTACATTTGCATAATAGGACACTTTTACCTCCCATTGCGTGTACTAAAGAACATAACTGACTGAATAAGGGTGTTGAGTTAAGTGTCATACAACACGTCTTATTCTTCTGTTCATACTCATTTTAATAACGTAATAAATAGAAGAAAAAAAATGTAAATTAAATTATAAATGAAATACGAATAAATAATATTTATATTTATAATTTTTCTAGATTTGTTTAATTAATCGATATTAATGTTTGCCAGTGTCATAAAGTTCTCCGCAAATCCATGTGAAATGAGAGAATCAAGTAAACGATTACATTATTATTGAGTAAACAAAACAGTGAAAATAATATAATTCACACAGGATTAGAATGCACGAAAGGGGTTCATATTCCTACTACTTATACTAGTACAAAGTCTCGATGCGCAAGCATAACTGTTTCTGGTTATAATTGATATCCTTGCAAAGCCTCATAATCCTTAGAGTCTCTAGAACAGGGGGACAACCACCATCTATACTATAAAACTTCCATTCAAGACAAGAAAACATTATTTTCCTACTTCTCGAAAAATAATTATTGTCAAAGATATTTCTATCAAATAGATTGCCAGGTCATTGTAATTTTTTTATTCTCATATATTGTAACATGATGAAAATTCATGAGACAACAGATTCAACTGTAAGATATACAGCAAAAACTTGTGTAGATGGATGATGAAATAGCAAATTAACGAGTCACACACTGTGTTCTTTTTTGCGAATCAGCTGTACATACTGAAGTGCGAATTAGGCGCAAATCCTTTTTTCACATATATCTATATCGAGTGCCTATTGCACGATACGTATCTATATATAGTATATAGTATATATTTTCCAAGAGTCGTCTAATCCTCGACGAAATTGTGACGAAGCCGTTAGTAGAGATTGATCGCACCTCTCGCTCTGTCATCGCTGTGTATATGTATACAAGATTTCCAATGTTACTCATCCCTATCAACCTTCAACCCTCCATCCACGGTACGATCGAACGATGAGAATATCCGGAGGGATGCAGAATATATCGTATATACCTATACAGGCCCATGTATATGATACCAAAGGATAGCAAGGAAATGAGAGAGACATTAGTTAGGTTTAAAGTAGTCAGGCTACAAAAAAGGTATAACTGTGTTTTTCTTATAAGACAAAAAAACATTATTATTACATTACGAGATATTTAAGGGATGAGAAAAGAAACAACTTTCCTCAGGGAGGGAAAAAAAACAGAAATATATCATAGAACTGCATTGCAAAATTTTGAGGGGAGAATCTCACACTGATTTACGGGAAAACAAGACTGTTTAATATTTCTCACCGGTCCCCTGGCGCCACTGTCGACTCTCAACTTGCACCGTCTAACTTATTTAACCCGTCGACCACCACCAGGGAATTTATTAAAATCAGATCTCTTTCTCTCTTGTCATTTGTATATCGCTTTAAGGAAACATTTATTTTCATTAAAATAATATAATACCAAACAATTGATTAATCATTAAATATCCAAGACAATATCTTTATGATTTTTGCTTTGAAATGTTTAAGGGAACAAATATCATATCCACCCTAAATACGCATATATATGTATGTATAAATGTACATACATACACACACACACAAGTTTGAAGTGATTTTATTTTCCCGCGAGGAATACAATCGCGCTAGAGGGATATAATTATTCGAACAACCGGCGTGTCTCGCACAGAGCGCGAATTATCGCGCGATTTATGGCCTTCTCGTTTGCCACACGAGGGGTTGTCTCCATTTCTCCTGTCTCATACTCATCCCCTCCCATCTCATTTCGCCATACCATCCCTATATGTACAGTTAACTAGAGCTTTCCTACTTGCCTGTACTCGTATTTAATCTATATTTAAGCAATTGCCAGTATCCGAGGAGGCGTCGGGTCATTAGCAAGGCGCGCCACTGCGGGCAATATCTTCTACTCTAAACTACTGTAAGGACGATATGTATATAGGATAGGTTAGAGTAAAACAAAGAGGGTAGGTGGCAACTGGATGTATGAATGTGAAATAGTATAGTAGGACAAATTGAGAATGTGGTATACAACAATTGTGAGTAATTTGTTTATCCTACGCGAAATTCCTTTTATAATAAAAATAATTATTTATATAATTTAATTTATTGTTAGAGTTATGATGTGAGATAATATAAAAATAAATATTGATTAATTATTATAATATTTCAATATCAGAAATAAATTGAAATTGAAAACAATATTTTCTTTCTAAGGTAAAAAAAAATTTTTTTGCACTCATGAAATGTGGGGCAGAAGGGGGTGGGTGCTCCCTAGTTTTGGGTAAGGTCGTTTGTTTTATAGATGAAGCGGTGGTATTTATTATATGGACGATAAAAGGTGTCACATTTATCTCGAAGTTTACCCGCTTCGGATGGCAAGGGCAAGCACAGCAGAGACGCAGAGGAGGCACGGGGGTGGCAACGATAATGTTTCTTTAAAAGCTTCAAGACCTTTTTTTTTTTCGCCATCATCTACTGAATGAAATGAACGAAAGCGGGGGAAAAAAAAAAGAAACAAATAAATGTTTCCATATACAGAAATTTAAATTGTAGAACTTTTTCTCTTTGATTTTTGTTTTTTCTAATGAATCATCTCTTTATTCAATGATGAAAAAAAAAACAAACGATAGATATGTATATCTATTTTTGTTACAGATAGTTGAATATGAATATGTGTGTATGTATTTGCAAGAGTTATAATTAATAAATCAAACGACTCGTCGCAATAAGCAACCTCTCATCCCTTTTTTCCATGATACTGCCGACAAGTGTATTTGCTGATGAACTCACATAAAAAGTAAACGAGGGGTTTCAAAACACAGATACAGCATCTCGTTTACATTTGCCCCGCAAGTCCTTTATTTTTGTTATTCATCCTCATAATTTTTTTGTTTTGTTTTGGCAGCTGTTAGCGGTTAATATTCCGACGATATAAATAATATTAAGCTCTCGTATATTGCTTCAAAAGCTCATCTCAACAATGCCAAATGACTCTATGAACAAATATAAAAAAAAACGCAAGACCTCATAAATTAAATAAAATACAATTCTCAACAATTAAAACATATTAATAGACATATTTTTCTTTTTTAGATTAAAAAAAAAAATGTTTTTTTTTTTATTCTTTTACGATACGAGCACATACAGGTTGGTAGTTTTTGCACGAGAGCAAATAGGGAGAGAATGATAAACGTGAAATCGGTCCAAGAAATTGGAGGTTGGTAAGGGGGTGGTAAGGGATAAAACGACCATCTTTGCACGAGAGCGAGAAGGAAAATTAGCCCGGAGGGACTTCTTAACAACTGGAAGAAACGAGGCACGATGGCTGGAAGGAAGAAGGCACTAGTAAAGAAGGTGCGGGGCACAGGGGGTGAATTGGCTTTCGCACGCAGCTAACCACCCTTGCGAGACACAATCCACCCTCTTATGCCTCGGTAACTCTGTCGAATTTGTAGTTAAGACTGTAAACGTAAACCTGGGAATTCTCTAGCGCTTCGTATATATACACGACAAGATCCTTTTTAGCCAACCACCCCCAAGTACAACCCTTCCGTTATATTCCAATGTGTTCGCGTGTCAACGTGAAAATCCCTGTCACTGTTGTATCGGTATAAAATAAGGAAAACTAATGGGAGAGTGAAGAATGGCAGACTAGTAATGTTCACAACAAACCAGAAATAAATATTTTTCTTAGAAGTAAAATAGGGGAAGATGAAAGAAAAAAAAAAAAAAAGGGAGATCGCGCGTTGGAACATAAAAAGATCGTACGACTTATTGCAAAAGTGGACAGTTTCATCTCTCCCTCTTTCACTCTATCCTACTCCCAAAATCGCGAACCACCCTCCGATTTATGGAGCATTTGGTACATTCGATATTTTTCTATTGTCCATCGAGTCACCCCTATTTGTCTTATTTATGTTTCCTTTATAATGCTGCCTTGTCCAGCTTCCATTTCGATTCTCTTTCGAACTCTCTTCCTCACTCCAAGTCTATAATGCCACAAACCTCCCTCTCTCCCCTTTCATATTGTGACTCTCCATCGGAAAAGCCACCCCTTACTCTATTTCCATCCACCGACTGGACGGTGGATTTCACTCAAGCTTTAAGGGGATGGTGAACATGTCGCGTATATTGAAACAATATATTTGTTTGTCCCCATGTGAATATTATTCCCCTTAAATCATCATCCCTTAAATATTTGATGTCGAATTAATAATCGCGATTCAATGAACGCCGATATTGGCCTCTAATCTTCGGGATATAACCGCAGCTTCGATGTATTATGCATGTATATAACAAGCATTGAATCTTGAGAACATGGTCGGGTAGGTTAAAGGGGTTAAGATGTTGGATAACTACCCCCGTTGCCCAAACCGACGTATCTTACCAAAGATGGGGTTGGTTAAGGGCAGCACGCGTCCCTTCTATTAAATTAACGTAAGACGAGAGAGATTCACGACGATGGTCGGCAATCCCTCCACCCCTCGTTGCGTCCTTTTCAACCCCTACTAATGGGTCAAATGAGATCAAGGCAAATATATATTCATGTAGGCGGAATGAAAATTTACAAGACGCCCAAAAACACCAAATGCTAAGTGCAACGGATGAAAATTCCATATTCACTTCTATTCACGGTTAAATTTCGTAACAAAACTGTTAAACATGACAACGAATAATTAAAATATGTGGAATAGCTTGTTAGAATTAACCCGCACATGTGACAAATAATCTGATTTGATTAGTTTGTGATGATGAAGGAACAACCGTAGCAAAAGAAAGGATAATACATTCACAATAGCTACCCCTATAAATTTGAGAAATTTCTGCAACTTGAAAACAATAAAGGATCTCCAAGAAAATTATTTCAAGTATCTGTCACTCTTCGTTATCCATTCTATATAACATTCTAATTTAGACGTATCTCATTTTCGTATTTTCCGATCAATATATTAAATATTCTAGAGTTATCTTTGACCATTATCGATATCTTAATAGCTCACATGTCAACTCTGTCATTTATACACATACATACATATATTTAACAATGTAATTGTAAAAAGACAGCGTGAAATTACAAGATATAATGTAATAAAATTTCCAAACTCATTTATTATAAAGAAAAATATAAAATTAGACATCCACATGAAAAAACCATCTATCCATACATCAATTCCACTTATATTATTCTTTTTTTACAATTTTTCATTATAAAAATTAAGAAAACATGAGAAAGAGCATCGATTCGTTATGAATTATTTCCCGTAAAGATTCTTGACTTTGTTCAAATAATCAAATGTCATTCATAATAAAAACGAAACTATATTAGTCCAACAGATGTACATAATTTGATAGTACTCTTTTATACATATATAAATTTGGAAACAGTAAAGATGTGTGTTTTGAGATAAGGCAATGACCAAGAGGATAGTGTACCCTGGATAAAATAGGGGAGGTGATGACGATGGCGGTGGTGGTATGGTTTGTCATGAAACCGTATGAGTTCGAACGAAGAAAGGGTGTGTCGGACGGGCATGTTCTGTCATGTCCGATAGCGATATACCTTGGGCCTTTCCCTCTTGTCCTTGTCCGGAAATTTCCCTTAGAAATTCCACCAAGCTTCTCTCTAATTGTATAATAGAAATGCCCGCATGTAGAGGTTTGGCAATCGAGGGGTAGACGAAAACTAGTGGATGAGACAACTCTGAGATGGCAAGTCCAAGTGGGCTGTACACTGTATTTGAGTCAATGGTATAATCATATAGAAATCACAATGTTCGTATACTACAAGACACAAAATACACTCTCTTTGTCTCTTGTGTTATCATGTATATTAATGAATTTAATAAAGATAATTAGTTTAGTATAAATTAAGTTAGAGTAATGCATCCATGGATGATATGACTTTCCTTTTATGTCTGTCCGAAAGTGAAATATGATAATAAATTATCAAAATTTTTAATAGTTGAGAGTGTAAAATATAAATATAGTTGCAATACAGCGGAATGAAAAATAATGTCTATTAATTTTCAATACCGCTGTAAATGAAACCGGTCGAGTGGTCATGAGGGAGGAAATTCCGATAAATTGATGAGACAAGCACCCGGCGACGTAATAAGATGGCTAATGCTCTATATATATACACATACTCATAGCGATTTACCCGCTTGGCTCTTGAAAAAATTATTAATTGCTCCTACAGAAAAATCCCTACAACCCTCTCATTCATCGGCCAACATTGGACTGCTAGAAAAATTCGCTATTAACCGCCTGCCTCAGCCCAAATAATTAATGAAAATTTGAAAATCTTTATGCATCAAGTTTGTTCAGTCAATTTAATTAATAATTTTTTTTATTTTGATTCATAATGGGTTTAAAACCTAGTCAAAAAATAAATATATTTATCAAATTTAAATTTGTTATACAAAGCTCGCGTATGAGCTTGCAAGAAAAAAAAATAAATTGAGAGGGTGCGTTGGGAATTTGGTCGGAGAATGTCTTCTATACCGCGTATGAAGGGTAGGAATTTTTCATCGTTACTAAAGTCCTTGGTGGTGGGGAGTATAGAGTATGAAAAAAAAGTGTTGAGAGGGAAATAAATACAAATTGCAGGATTACCGGGCTCTCTTGTCGAAGAAAAGCACATCATGACTCGCATGAGTGAGAAGAGGATCTATTCTCTAGGCATTACATTGAGGGGGGTCGGCATTAGTCGTTGATGGTTTGAGAAGAGGAGGAGACAGTGGAGGCAAGCTCAATTTTTCCCGCAATCTTGTCAAGAACACCCTCTACATGAGAATATTTTTTCCACCTCATCGAACGAACTCGCACTTGTCATAAAGTGTTTGGATATGTTTTTACACACACCCAGCTACGCTTGTGCACGTTAAAACAGTAGTTTTAAGGATGAGTCCCGCAGTTTAATGCGTATTTTCATCATAAATTATTTTACGCGGCTTTGTGGAGCCAACCGCGATCGGGCAGGACATTAAAATCACCGAGGAAATATTGTCTTAGTTGCCTCGATGATTTAACCAACTATATTACCAAGCGTAAAATGATATAAAATGAATGGAACAAACAAATAAAAAATTGTGATAAATTAATTTTCACTTGAGTTTATACAGATTTATATTTAATTATAAACGAATTAATCTTTTAAAAATGACATTTTTTATTAATTAATTTGTTATGTTTAAATATTTGTTGCAAAACTACTCAAATATTGAATGCAAATATCATCGGAAAATTATTTGAGATCTGTCATTGAATAAATTATGAAGCAGGTTCGAATAACTTGATGAATATGACGTTTTCCATAAATTTCTCTTACACGCGATATCACTTAAATATCGATTAAATCTCATCTTCATTTTATGTTAAATTATTTATGCATGTTCTAATTACAACTGGATATATTAATAAACACAAGATAACTAAAAAAAATCACATAATCGATTATAAGTTAAATTATGATATCAAGAGTTCATGTACCCTAAGTATACTTTCCAATATGTGTATAAAATGATACACCTTTGTCTAAAGCCAACGAGAAAATAAAAAAAAAAAACTTTAATACCACAGATTTTCAGATTATTCACACTAATTAAATATTTCACAGGGTATCTAAAATTGCTCGCAATTTTTAAGACAATATTTATCCTCTGCTTCAACATATCATCACATATTTAAAAAAAAATACCTCAAAACTTTTAATAAAACAATTGACTTTCCAGCAGAATAATTGTTGTCATACTTTTTTACCAATTATAAAAATATATCTTAATAAATAAATCAAACTGAATGATAAAATATCACAACTTCCTCTCTCAATATAAAAAACCCACATACAAAAAATTCACAAGCAAATAAATTTTAATACAGAATTAAAAAAATTGTATAAAATATTTTCAAGTATAATATAAAAATAAAAAATATATATTAAAATTCTAATTTCATATTCCAACGTCACACGTCACAATCAACAATTACCAACATCCAAATGCAATAATGTAATAAAATAATTTTTATAAAATCGTCATTCTAAATATTCCATTGTGCATTATATTAAAAACGCCAATTGTTTCTCGGATGAAAACTTTCAGATGAAAAACTTTTCTCCGTCATGCGCATCCCCCCTGCTGTGCACGCTGTTAGGTATTATAGTTTCCTCCGACTCTCGATATTAAATTGCACAATGATGAATATTTATGAACAATAATAATAATGACAATAATAATATTTATACAATGTGTCGCCAGTATGCTGATTAAATTAATGCAAACGAACGCCAACGGCATTGTAGAGACGGAAAAAAAAATAATAATAATTTCACGACCATTAGTGTCATGAAGATTTTGGTTGTCACCGACGATAACACCAATGGTCATGATAAAAGTAAAAAAGAAACGAAGGAGCTGACTATTTGTAACCCCCCGCCACACTACAGAGAGCTGTTGGTTATGCGAACAGACCGCAAAGGGGTTGCGTGGCGAGGTGAAGATTGGAAAAGAAGCTAAAACGACAGGGGGGATAAGAGACGAAAGCGAATGAAAAGAGAATGACCTCGACACATAGCAGGCCTACATAACCCTATTTTCATATTCACAAAGGATTCCGAGTCGCAAAACGCAAGAGTGTTTTTGCTAGGGTTGATTCTAGTCGCACTACAATCAACCCTATCCAATGCCTCAACCTCCGTTCGAGCTATTTTAGCGTCATTGTTTGCCAGGTCGTGGACTTTTTTTTTTTTTCACCGGTCGTTTTTCTACTCTCAACAATAATTGCAGCGTATAATTGCGTTGTATATGCCAAAGTGAAAATATGTGTTGGGATTAGTATATAGATGAGTTAAGAAAATAAAGAGAAAGATACGAGGGGGATGACGTGTAAGGATTTAACATGAGGATTCGACTAACGAGCAAGATAGCCAAGGCCCATTAACCGGGACGATGAGCGTGAGCGCTTCACAATGGCCCGAAAGAAATAAAAAAACATTAAACATGGAGAAGAAAAAAATTGCGAAAAAAAAATTCGAAGAAAGAGTGCTTGAAGATTGCATGTTTCATTGCAATTTACAAGTATTGAGAATGAATTTATTTTTTTGTTTCATCAGTATATTGAAGGGAAAAAAATCTTCAGTCAAAAACCAATTGCGATTATCTACCTAAGATATGGATATAAATTTTTTTTTCTTTAGTTTTTCTTGTTAATTTGAAATAAGAATGCGTGAGATTGAGACGAATTTTAATTATTATTGCCGCAGTAGATCGCAACAAATGACACGAAAGAACTCTTTGACATTCATTGCGTCTCATGCCCAAAAATATTCTTAAGGGTTGGCGTTTATTCACTGTCAATGCATGAAGAGAAAGTGAAAGAAAAAGTAGAATGAGGTGAAAAGATCACAAGGCCTTTTTAACATTTCTAAAGTATTCGCGAGAATTCCTTATTGCCGAAAAAGGGGTCGCATTTTACTCCCTTAGCTCCTCATCCAAACCCTACAATTAAATTCCAACGATTGTCACTATTTAATTGTTCTTTTCATCTTTGACGTAATGTCCATGACATTTTACCATCAGCAACGTCGATTTATTTTTCCTTCACATTTTATACAAACTTCTATCAAATTTATTTCAACCAATTCTCAATATAATACTAATAACTACCAAATAAAAAATAAATATAAACATCAACTCACCATAATGTGGATATAATCCTGCATAAATTTCCTTTGCACAATTGAAAAATATTCACATTTATTGCACATCAACACTCGCACATCCACTTTAATATCACTTGACTCGCAAAATCAATAATAATTTATTTTTACTGAAATAAAATTAATCTTACTGGCAATTCTCACACAATAAATATATTTACATTAATACACACGAAATAAAAAAGCTTGAATTTAACTCTTGTTCAAAACTACCGCGTACGCGAATTCACTTGATCACCACTACACAGAAAATTTTGTGCCTTAAAACATCGTGAGAAATTTATGAAGCGTAATGCAATGAAATATTTATAATCGAATCGCCGGGCGGGCATATGGCATATCCGTCATAATTATATAACGACCGAGATAACGGTTGGTAAGACTGAATAACAGTCACAACGTTGAGATATATATTATGGGGGTGGAGCAGATTGAGAATATATATATTTTATATATAATCTCCTTCTCTTCTACATCCACACTCTCTGCTTGGTCTTTCTCTTCATGAAACTACCGTGTCATGGCAAAATTACGCATTTACATTGCTTCCCAGTCCTTTCAATTCTGCTTCTCTGTTTCTTGCACTCTCTTGTTTCCATCACAATAATACAGAGACAAAGCAAAAGGCGCTGTGTTATTTTCCAGCGTCGCACAAGGTTAATCATCGTTCT
>JAQQBR010000003.1:8215854-8249365 GCA_030347285.1 Microctonus hyperodae | reverse complement strand
TTATAACTAATTCGCATGGGATTTTTAGCGAGGAATATCAAGTGAACGTCAATGTCACTTTTATCGTGGGCATGAAATAAACTGGTTGGTTGCTGGTCGATACAGAGCTCCCTGTTTACGGTTATGAGACAACCCAAAACTGGATTTTTATTCTTCCCTGCAACTGCATGTCGCACGTGCACCTCTTTCTTTCTCATTTGCTGTTCTTCGTTTTCCGATCTTTATTTTGTAGTCCACTTGAACGAAAGCACATCAACGTCATGCGAATTTTGTTACCACGTATATATGCATATGTATACCAATGACGACAGGTTTGTTCTTTTCTTTCGCATCTTCTTCTTCTCAGATATACGTGGAATACACATACATGTGTACTGGTACCTGTAGCCGTCGACACGCTGACACGGAGATTAAAATGGACGATTGCCAAGTATAAAGATTACTTTTTTTTTTATGTATCAGCTTATCTCATTCAATGACCTTTATTCAGCTTCGCCAAAAAACTGTAGAAAATTAATTACACCAGCAATTATGATAATAAATTTTTTTTCGTCGATATGAACTTTCGAATTTATCAATTTTTATACTAATTTTGATATGTGGTGGTAAAAATGCCAACTGATAAAATACAGTATGTTTTTATTCATATTAAAGTAGGTGAGCGAAGAAATAAAAATAATTTCACCTTTTTTCTAGCGTCGATAACAACTACACGCACGATACATGAATTTATTTTTCACATACGAAAGGGGTGAAGTGTCTTAGTGAAGGAAATTACCTCGCGGGAAGTGTAGCAGCTGTTGCGTATTTTCAGATATGTATGTAAGTCATTCAGCCTACACTATACAAATAATAAAGAAGTGTATCAGTAGTATGTAATTTTCCTACAATCATAGCCAGAATATTAGATTATTTCAAATAACACCACTTATTTATGTGTATACAATCACGTAAAATGATGCTGATATATCATGAAAATGTTTCCAAACAAAATTGCCCTATTGTATTATTTTTCCTTCTACTGTTTTCATCGATTATACGAAGAATAAACACGAAAAGAATATTTCACGTTTTGGCATGGAAGAAACACAAATTGAAGCACATCATACAGTGTTAACTATGTCGATTGCCGGACTTAGGTAAAGATTCGTCTGTGAAGAAACGTTTCAACCATATTTTATTTATTCGTTCTTGACGCATCACAGATTTTGTGGTATCTGGCGTCTCGACTCATCTGCATCCATCTACATTAAGCAACTCCACTTTCTCTCCAGTGTGCTTGGCATGACGGTGGTACTTCTTCTGATTACAACTATTGCCACTGATCTTGTACTCAACTTAAATGATCTCCTTATCGTCACTGACAATGGATGTTATTTGGCTGGATTATCCGTGATATTGTTTAAGGTTTACAAATTTCACATTCACCATAAACGGATTCAAAAACTTACAGAGGCGATTTATAAACCATTCCAAAACATTCAACAGTCAGCTGGTGAGCAAGATTAATTTTTAACTTAAGCAAAGAATAATAGTAATGAATACTGTTTATCTTCTGTTCATACTAGATCCAGGAGTAATAACTATCTTAAAATCCAATACCTTTTATGAAAATTTAGGTTTTACATTTTTTACTAGCATGGGCGGAATTTTAATGATTGCGTTAATTTTTTTCGTACCAAAAAATAAGGTGAACTCCCAATAAGAGCAGCTTATCCTTTCGATACGACAATATCGCCTATGCATGAATTCGCTGCTGTTACTCAAATGTATGCAGTGGCATATGGACTTGTAGCTATTTTATTAATGGACACCGTAGGACTAGGATTTATGAGATGGATTAATGTGCAACTTATCATTCTCACGTCCAACTACCAAAATTGCACTTCTCAGTACCAAAACAAAAATCATTTCAACACATCAGGTAGTACTTCTGAAATTGAAAGTGACATGGCACCTTGGATAGCAATGGGCAGTAACCGCGACCTCACAGAAATATCTACCTTCGTGCCATTTATGGACAATGAGTTTGATGTGCGAAATAATTTCATAGAGAGGTTTAAAAAATGTGTAATAAATCACCGAAGACTCATTCGCATTATTGATGACATCAATATTACATTTAGTGCCAGCATGTTAATGCAACTTTTTGCCAGTTTTACCATGATATGCTTAACCGGCTTTCAGGCTGTTTTAGTACGGATAAAATATTTGATCATTCAATTAAATTCCAATCTTTGTAATTCAGAATAACGGTTTATATGTATAATTTAGGGTGCAAAAGAAAAATCAAATCTAATGAAATTTGGTATTTACCTCGGCGCGGCATTCACTCAACTACTTTATTGGTGTTGGTATGGCAATGAGCTGTTTTATCAGGTAAATTTTATAATGAAATAATAAAAACTAAAGAATTATCATGCGATAAAATTTTAAATTGTACACTCTTCCCAGAAACATTCATTACTTATAGCACAATGGATGTCAGGATGGGAGAATCAATTGAATTCGACTTCTAAAATCCTAATTATTATGTCGATGATAAGAACAATGCAACCTTTCGAATTGAAGGCCGGTTCATTTTTCACAATGTCTATGGAAACGTTTATCACAGTAATATAGTTGATATTCTTAATCGTATTCTTGTCTATTGAATTAAAATAAAACACTATTTTGTAGCTCATTATTTTTCTTCGTAGGTCGTGAAGAGTTCTTACTCGTTCTTTGCGCTTTTAACAACAGTAACAACCAGTGATAACTGATTAAAAAAATTTATAATTATGAAAGTAAAACTAAAACTAAATCGATTTCCTAAAAGATTAACGTTTAATTATTCTCCTATTTCTTCTATTGAATTTAGAAGATTAAAACGAACGAAGATGCAGATGGCATAACAAAGAAAATGAGCGAAAGTTCTTTGGCCCTGACAACTATGACTTCCTAGACAGATGTTGACTCGGCCACATGTTACCTAACTGTAGCCATATTCCCCAAGTACTTATCCCCCCGTGATACGCTCCTATGTGTGTATCCTATCATTTCGTACTGATGCAAGGATAATAGTCCACGAGACTCACTACTCAAAGTCGATTTGTCATGGATACACTGGGATATATATAAATACATACTTGTATTCATGCAAATACAGATTGTATATTCATATAATCGCTTTTAGTGTGTATTTAAATAGTCCGTATAGTGTTTAAAAAATTTTATTCGAAAATAAATGAATGAAAAAATATCTTATCTCGATACCGCTACGGATCTGGTTTAATTCCACGAAAATTTTCAACGCCATTTAACTAAAAATTATTTCACCAGGAAGACAAAATTTATAGACTGGACCCTATACCCGTAACACCACATCTACCGATTTTTTAATATGCCCCACCGAATTCCTTTGCATTAATTAACAATAAAAGATATTAAGAAAAAGCTGTGAATTAAATAAATTGACAACATATCGGAAATCAATATATATTAGACAAACGAATACAAAAAACATCTATGTTAAATTAATTAATCAATTTTGTTAAAATGAGTAAATCAATTAGTTTCAGTTTGAAACAGTAGTCGAGGGGCACGCGCTCTTCCTCCTCCATCTGCACTATTAATGAAACCAGAAGCCTGTTCATTTCTAGCCTCATCAAATAAACGACTTTACAACCAATAGAAGTGATGGAATACAAATAGACGAATGAGAGTAAAAAGGAGAATGAAGAAAAGGATAAGAAGCAAGAGAATGTTCTGTGATAAAAAAGATGGGGACAGAGTGAGTGACTCTGTGGTGAATTGGTATCTATCAACGGTGTTCAGAAGCGCGCAAAGTGCGATAGGTGAATATAGCAAGTTGGACGGCGGAAAAGATGGTGGGAAGAGAGGTAAGGAGGGAAGACCCATCGGTGAACGAGGAAGAGTCCCACAAACTACCCGACCACCACACAGCACAGATCAACCACCTACTCTCTCTCCTTCTCTCCTTTCTCACTCACTAGATCTCTATCTCCCTTCTACGTTTTTTGGTGTGTCATGTAAAGACACAATGTCAGGGTCAGCATCTTCACCATTCAATATATAGATTTATCAATTAGTTTAAAATCATTAAACATTTATAGTTTTTCGGGGTAAATGATAAATGATAAATCGTCACGTGCAGTGTAAAGCTATAATTTTTTTTATCGTAATAAAAGTTCGGTGTGTGAGATTTAGTTGAAATAATTGTCGTAAGAAACTCCATGCTATTTAATTTTTGAGAAAACTCAGGTAAGTTATTTTATTTATATATATTTAATTTATTTATGATCGTTTTTATGACTGAGTAAAAAATTTGAAATGTTATAAAAACTAATGGCATTATTAATGTCTATCGCAAAACGAATTATACAAAAATATAAATATAGAAATGACTGTGGGCAAGGTCGTTTGTGACCGAGAACTCTTGGCACACACACCCACTTCATCCAGACTCGTTTCTCCGTTCTTCTAACACTCCAGACTCCGTTTATCTAATATAAAAATATAAAGAAAATGAAAACCAAGATGTGGTTACTCCACTTCTTCTGATCTCTCAATCTTCCTTTACGTTTTTTTTCCCCTACATATCATCTTTTTCTATTTATTCTTCATCATAATACGTATCACATAGTAATTCTAATTTACATAATAACATATTATTCTCTGCGGCTGTTTTTTTTTCTTACTTTAATATGAAAAATTCAGTTGTTACTGATTTGACATTGTAGATAATATATACAATACAGTATACACTATGGAAAAATGGATCAATTATAGTAATCCAAATATAAATAAGTGTAAACAAGATATAAAAATGATAGTGAAGTAGGTAAATTGCCTACTTGGACCATATCATTTTGTTGGCATACGCACACATTCCTCTCAGTCGTTTTTCATGATCTTCACGCGCACGAGAGCGGATATACTTTTCATTCTCTGCTCTCACGTCTATGTCCCATTTTATTCGCCTCGGTGCATCACCCAGTTCGACAAATAAAAATTGATAAAATAATTGTACAGTAATTAATAATTTTTTTCAATGAGTTTTGAATCACTAACAAATATTTGCTCATCATACTGAAAATATAAAAGGGCAATTGGGTTGATGTTTGAAATAAAATGTTGAGGAGACGCGAAAACATATTATTATATTTCGTTGAGTACTAAATGCTATTAATGAGTATAGTAACCAAGATATATTTTCAGTCAGCAATAAATCAAAAACCTTTTTGTCCAATAACTTGTCATAGTATTTACATCGCCTTCGTTTTATTATTTTTTTTTTCTATCATCTTAAGTAATAATCAAGTGACGTTTGAATGAGCTTTTATGAAGGCTTGCATATAATAAATATGTATCGACATTATGATACGTCACGGTCGTTTACTTTGCCACTTCTGATGAGTATACAGTAAATACATACGAGTGTATACATGTACAGTAACCAGCAATTATGCATAACGCATCTGTCGCAACAACTCTAACTATATACACCTTTCTTCTTCTATCATCAATGTGTATTCCTATTTATTAATTAGGTTTAATTAAAATTTTATTTGTTGATAAGTTTATAAAAAAAAAAAAAAAAAAAATTGTCTCTGGCAATTGTCAAATTTATGACCGACGAATAAATTAATCTCGAACGCAATTAATTATGCATGAACAAGAAGCACTCGGTGAATTCATTAACCTTCTGCTTAAAATATTTTTTTCGCAATGTAGTCTCAATAGCGAGGATGAGATATAATAATTTATTTCAACAGAAAAATATTTACACTTTTATTTCTACGTGAAAAAAAAAAATTGTGGGATCCGATTAATTGGACAATTGATCATTAAATTAATCTGGTGAAAGTAATTTATACCCATGATGATGAATATTTCGGATAAATTCTCTGCATATTATTAATATACACTTGAGAAAAAATGAAATTCTGCTGTCGCGATGAAAATTAAAAGAGGATGAGGCTTTCTTTTTTTTTTTATCTTTCTATTACCAACCATAGCGGTTATACCTGCAAACAAACTAAACGACGCATCTGACGCTCTCCACGGGTGATCAGAAGCACCTTACTAACCATATGTATGATGATGTTAAGGATTTCCGGAACGATTTTGTCGTCATTAAGTGGACATTATCCAGATGGAAAGAAAAATAAAATCTATCATTTAATACACCGTAACAAATTCGTTAAATAACTTATTTATCATTCGCCATTTTATCTGCTTGCACAAATCATCAATATAATAACTGTCATTTGACCATATTAAATATGCAACCAACGCCCATATATGAGTTGAGACAATGATGTGTTTACGATTCACAAAATTTAATTTTTCCTTTCACACTACACAACAAAAACTGTTTTCTCCCATCAATAATAACCTCTAAGGTTTACTACCCGGAAGAAATAACATCGACACAGTAGCTCGATGCACAATAAACACCTTTAATAATTACCTTATTACCATTAAAAACGTGAATTTAAAATAAACACATTAGCATTATATTTTTCAACTCGTTTACAATCGATTATAGATCGTTAAAATAAATAAAAACTTTATCAGGTATATAACCCCATTCATTTCTCTTTTTGCCCGCGGTATATTAATCTATAAGAAATATAAAATAGCAATAGAAACAAAAGAAAATGGGCGAAGAAAAAAATTATGCAGAGGAAGCGTCATGCGCCGTGGGCAGACTATAAATATTAATTAATGCGTCATTATTACGTGGTAGGGGCTAAGATTATTACGGCTCGATGAATTTCCATGGGGGTATGACCGCATCGGACATTAGACTCGTTTCTTCTCCGCCTCTCACCCTCTTGAGTTCAATGCGCGCACCATAGCACCTTTATCAATTAAACAAACTAAAGGTATGAAAAAAAAAAAACGAATAATATTCCTTTCTTATATCCTATCTATCTTTCCATTCATATGAATTATTATTCATTGAATGATTGATATTTATCGATAGATTAAATGTAATCAATTTATCACTCTGTATTTATGTATGGCATACAAAACAACGGGATTCCGCCATGTGCCAAAGACGAAGAACTCCAACAAACACGAGAAAAATATCAAAGTATCCCATTTGCCATTCCGACATCCCTATCGAATGCTTCGACGAACTACCAAGTCAAATACAGGTAAAGATAAATAGAAAAGAGTTTCCTCTTTTCTAGAAAATAAAGAAAAATGATAATATAGTAAAAGAGATGGTTAAATAATGGATAGAAGAGAAAAGGAGGTAGAGACACAAGAACAACACCAACGGTTTTGTGGAGTCGTTCATACATAACTCAGATCGAAGCTGCGCTTTCCTGACTTGGCGGAATGTCACGCGTGTGCCACTGGATATATACTATATATTATATACAACCAAGAATACGTTTTGTTAGTCTCACTATAAGCGCATTCATGTTGCATTTGCCTTCCCGCACAAATGCACATGAGGAGAGAGCAAGAGAAAATATATAGCCTGAATATTTCATCCAATATTCCTCAGTGTATAATATATAAATGTATGACTACTTGTTAATAAGTGTGGACAATAGTTAAGGGATATATTGAAGTTTAAATATACGAAAAGAAACGAAAAAGTTAATTGAAGAATTCGTCGACAACTTCTTCAACATTACTAAGCAACAGGAGATTAAGCGATTTCATAGAATTATCGTATGGATTATTCGAATTTATGGATAAAAGATCAACTAGATAACATGCACGAGGGTTCAGTTATTGAGATTCTTGCGAATGATAACTATTACATAGCCCTTATTACCTTAGTCGTTTTTCTTTTATTGTCCGTATCATGCCAGAAATATTAACATAATGCAATTATATATGTATAAGCAAAATAATGTCTTGAAAGATACATAAAAGCGATAAATAGTCGTCGTGATCGTTCAGTAATACTTTCACGAGGAAAATATAAGTAAAAACTGTGTTGGTAATTTTTTTTTTTTTATATTTTTAATACGTTTATAACTCAGTTTAATTTACGCCGTATTTTATTTAAACCATCTGGGAATTTTGCACTGTGTATATTTTGATATCAAACCCATTCATTATTTTACTTTCTACTTCACATCAATCTCTAAATTACTCTCTTCATCACGAGAACGTGTCGAAAAATCGTAGATTACTATACGTCAATTATTTTTCTTCATTTTTCTCATTAATTAACATACAATGAAAAACGTCGAAAATTTAATGTAGCATTTATTATTCCATGATTAATCGAGTGAGATATAATCTAGATACAATGAAATGTATTATCATGCAGTTGACGAACACGTTTCCTATTTGTCCTATGAAATTAATTGCTTCTGCAATTTCACAACAAGCTTGACGGAAATACAACGACATTGATCCCGTAAAAGTCGCCAACTAAATCTTCTATCCATCTCTCAATAGTCAACTTGAATATAAAAATATAAATACATACATGTATCTTGATACTAGTCAGTTACGCATTCACGTTTGTACGTACCGTGTATATCTATTCCCTGTCTACGGAAAACTATATACGCGGGATTCAGTTATACGTTGAGAAAATACTTCGGCGCCAACGTGAAACATCATTCCAATCGATCAACACGAATTCAACTTGAACTTGTCGATAGTCAAGTCAATATCTATTGAATTATGGATGACAATCGGAGTCGTAACATTTACCTCAATTAATCATGATTCATTCTGTCGCATCGTAACTTACATCCACTACTGCTAAACTAACATTAAACTGTACAAACAATTTAAATGCAGAATCATAGAGGTGAATTAACTTGTTGGATATATTTATTTTTATAATTCAATTATAAGTGAATAGGAGAAAAAAAAATGTAATGAAAATGAAAATTGCTTTTTATAAATGATTTAAATGTAAATTGTTAATAAATTCTACTCATATGTCCTGGAACATTCACTTCTATTTGGAATGTCACGCAAGTATGTACGACATGAAATAACCACAGACAGTGTGTTACAAAATATCATCATCGACTGCTGAGTACAACATAGACCTAAACTGATAAACCACATCGCGGTTTTAGAATACCTCACGGTAATCACTAAATGAACTTGGTTATATATTCACCAACAATTATATGTGCACATCAACCAAGAAGCATGTTTAAATGGATGAAGGATACAGAAGTCCTGCACTCGTCGAATTTTTTATTATTTTTTTTGATGATAGTTATTACTGAAACCTGAGAAAACAAGAAAGAAAAAGAGAAGAAATGAGACAGTAAAAGACCACAAAATTCTTACCATTAATATGTCGTAATACTGTCATTAGTAAAAAAAAATTAAATACCTAAATAAAAAAAAAAATAGAATAAATATCGTAAATTATATTTTAACGATAAAGAATATTTAAAATAAATTAGATTTTAATTTATATATTTAAACAAATGAACAAATAAATAAAATAAATAATCTAAACATCTTTATAATACTTTAATTGCGTCATTATTATCCAAGTAACTCTTTTATTATCAACCTTTTCAGGTGACATTAAAATGTATTTGAAAAATAAAAAATTAATCGCAGTTAAATTTCGGAGAAGTGATCCAGCTTTTGAGTGCCACGCAAAAGAAACTACGATATCGTCAAATGCAATTTGATGTACATACATATACATGTACATATGTATATACTAAAAGACACTTGCCACACGAAGTGAAGGGCAAACAGACAACGACGAGTCTCGCGACACGACCTGCTAGGTAATAAATCACGTTTTTTTTTCTGTTTTTTTTTACTTGCACGCACGCGTGTAAGAGAGGGCTTGTGTTGTACCTACATACACTCGGCTTTCCACAGCGATGTGTTCGCTTTTACATATCCATATATATACATATATAGATACAATCGAGGATTGTATATTTATGAATACGCGAGTATTTAAAGAGGCACAAGAAGAATCGTGTAATTTCAGGTGTGACTTTAATTGGCATGTTGATACACAACTGGCACGTGCTACGGAGAATAGAGAGTTAGATTAAATCTGAATATAAAAAAAAATTATAATTATTTCAATTGTTAATTAATTAATTAAAATATTCCATTAACAATATTTTATTACCCGTGTATTAATTCAAAAATCTTTTGATATGAATGATTCACATATTCATTAATTAATGTATGACAAGAATTACCTTGAAAAAAATTTAAGAACAAAAAAAATCTTGCCTCCGAATGAATTTCAAAACTGGATCCACGTTGATTCCACTCATAAAATTTACGAGGTGTATAACCCCAACGAATTTGTGCGCTTTCTGATACTACATATATATCTACGTATATATTTATAAACAAGATGCCTTAAATCAATTTGAAATTTATAAATTAACCAAATGGTAAACAACCGCACGCACAAGTTACATCAAAAAAATATTGAACATCTATAAATAAAATTAACTGTACGAATGTGTACACCGGTAAATAAAAAAATTATGCGGAAAGATAATCTATATATGTATACGTATGTATGCGTATGTATAATGTACATATTTATAATTTTATTCAAGTATTTAGATAACCATAAATATATTTTTACTTGTGTATAAAAATATACATGACAAAAGCGCGTAAATAAATCGATTAATCACCACGGAATTTTTATATTGGTTTACAGGTGCGATTATTTTTCACACATTATTATTAATATTTTTATTACATCATCTTCCAACAAATCAACATGATATTAACTACTTTGCAGTTGCAAAAGCAGTTGAGATCTCGTTAACAATCGTAATAAAAGAACCTGTAGCTGCTAATAAATATGACACCGGAAACTAATTATGAAAGCAAGTCTCTCTTTTCTATCCCTTTATATTTATTTATATTTGTATAGTCTCCTTTATTCATCTCGTCTCTTCACTTATAGGTATACTGCACGTATCGTTCGTTTTTTTTTTCACCACTCGCATTAACTTCCTGCACATCAGATCACGCCAATCGTAAATTGAGCAAAGAAGAAAATATTGCGAGGGGGAAAAGCCACAGGTGGGCATTCGACATCGTAATGGCCCGGACCAAAACGAAAATAACCCAACGACCAAGCACTTGACTCGCATCAGTAGTCAGTTGAAAATTAAATACGCAAAGTATTGATGTGACAGGTATAGCTTCAGTTTATTACAACAATTCTATTTCTGGTATCCAAGTATCATCCTTAACCATCGAATTTCAAAATGGCTGGTGTATATGTGTATATACTGACACGATATTTCAAAGGTTCTCTAACGGTTTCGATAAATTATTCCATTTTATTTTATTATTTTCTTTTGAAACAGTGCATCGGAGATATGAGTTTTAAGTCGAGTTTATTTTATTCAAGAGTTTGGAACTTGATTGTATGTAAATGCAAGAAAGTACAAATTTAATAAATATTGGTATTAGTTTCTATTTTTTTTTTTTATGATGAAGTGTTTGTCGTTGAAATGTTTGTGAATAAACAGAAATTCTTGTGAAGAGTTGTATAAGAGAAGACGTTCACAGGGGCAAACAAAACTTGGTATAACTTGAAACTATATATAAAATATTTTCTCTGTCCGTATATGTATATTAGTATGGATAAATACAACACTTGACCAATGTCAAGACCTCCTATGCTAATTGATTTAAAATACTTAAGATAAAGCAGAAATTCAAAATTAAGGCGGAGTATAAAGATTAATTTAACGGTCATAAATGTGTGTTTGATGGGGTAAAAAAAATTAAAAATTGAAAAAAAAATTTCTGAAATTAAATGTATCAGAGATGGTTTATATTTAAAATTAATTGATCATTATCATATAATCATGTTTTATTCACCATAAATTGGAATATTCAGTTTAAATTTTGTGAACGAGTTTTACCGATTTCTGGTAGAATTAAATAAGTTGGTCGATCTCCAATGGCAAAGACCGTCACGTCCGCACTCATTAAAATAACCGTGAACAAAATTAAAAAATTATGATGAATAAAATTCACATGACACTACACTTAAAAGGTCAAAAAACGCGTTGATCGATATGTCTGGAAATCATATGGTTATATATTTATTTGAAATCGTAATGAAATAATAATTTATAAATTATTTAATGAAAGCATTTAAACTGTTAAACTTTCTAATAATCATCAATAATAATAATTAATTACTTCAAAATTGATTTCAAGTACATCCAAATGGATTCATTGACAAATTAGTTTTTACATATAATTATTTATATATATTTTCTGCAACGAAAAATATGATTGAACCGGTTGTCGTATCATCACCTTCATGATGTATGTACCGCCGATCGTGCCGAGTATATAATCGACAACGATGATGCGCATTTAAAACAATTTGATCGTATCACGCCTACCCCGTTAAAAACGCAACTTTTAAAGTATTTTAAATAAGCGATCGCTGCATCAACTGATGGGTTGCCAGTCAATAATTACCGAAAAATCCATCAAGTTACTCCGCCCACGATATGATCAACGGCGGCGCTAACTTGTGGATCGATTAAAAATTCCCAATTTTACAATATGCCCGTCAATAAATATTATTTTCACTGAATAAAAAATAATTTACTTATTATTCATTTGCGATCAACACATATACAACTTCAATACATTTACAAATGTATCGCGCGTCTTTCAGGGAAATTTTCGAATTTCATTAATGTCGTAAAGCTAATATGAGAAATTTAAATGTTGGAGAATTTAAAGAAAAAAAAAAAAACTGATTACGATTGGTCGTTTAGTGCGATGCGCAATAAAAAAATTTGAATGGCTTTATTTTTTTAATGCTTTGAATAATCCATCGGTCAACGATCGTGCGTTGATACTTTCCTTACAAAAATACGTATAAATTTATATATAATTAAAGAGTTAAAGTATAAAATACATTGATAAATGGGTAAAAATTTCAAGTTTTTTACTAGCAAATGATTTATGAATTATCGAATACGATTTTTTACTGGTACTAGTCTCTATCTATACGTATAATAAACTCTGAAAAGACATATTGAGTTGTCGTTTGGTAGTCGTATGACTGCAGCAAAAAAATTAATAATATACCTGTCGTAATTTTGCTTACTATACACCAATCAAAATTAATTACTATATATATCATAGGCACGCGAGTGGGTATATATTTATTCATAAAATGTCTTTATAACTCGTTCATACCTCCTGTATCAAGTGATTCCAACTCGATTTGTGTTTATACATGCACACTGTGTACATATAGATTTAAACATCTATTTCATTTTTAATTCCTAATTGTTTTTTTTATTAATTTTAATGTAGTCTTGAAACTAAAATCTTCATGTTCTTTTTTTTTTTTTCACGAAACATTTTCTCTTGCAACGACATTCCTTTTATATACCCTTTTAACGATCGTGCACTTGGACGCTCGTTAAAGTTAATAGATATAGGAAGTGTTGCAGTACTTGTGAGAGAGTAACACCATAAAGTCCTTGTCAACCAGCACAAACTACATTTTTTTTTCTTATTTCCACGCGGTATTTTATAAAAGAATAGAAAATAAATTCGTTGAAATTTCAATCATATTAATATATAATTCATTATATATACATATATATATATAATTAATTTATTACAGAATAAAAATATTCTGCGTGAATTTATAAATAAAAAAAATTAAAATTAAATTATTTATAAAAAAAAATTGAATGCTGACAAATAGATTGACAATTTATTTTATATATTTATGATACAACCATGAATAAAAATTATTCACATTTAATAATATATATATATTTTTTTCTCTCTTTCTAAACATATAAATGTTCTCGTGACAGCGTCATCATGAATGTTCCAACAGGTGCGTAGCGCAACGACGACAACGCATCATATATCCGTTAAATAAAACGCACCTCACGGCAATACAAAAGTGACGGTACCTATATATTTGTAGCTACAATAATTTTTACAATCTCATCTTGGACTGTATCAAATACACCGCCAAGTTTCTTTCCATGGTGCTTTATAATTTTTACAAAAGATATAAATAAAAAGAAAAAATAAAAACGCACGTAAGAATAATAAAACTAATAGAATTAGTTTATTGCGGAACGAACCTAGAATAGCGATTGAGAAAACGTAACTTCCTTGTTTTTTTTTTTATTTTATTCAATATTAATTGGTCCAACAATTTTATAAAAAAAAAATATTTTCATCGCTTCATTTCGCATTGCAGCCAATTATCAACATATTAAATAAAAACACAATTGAAACAAGAAGACGTAAAACATATTTCAAGTTATATACGTATACATAATACACGAAGACACGTTTGGAAAAAGGATATACGTTTGGTATTTTGACGAGGACCATCTGTAAATTTTTTTATCACTGATGCTCCACCTTCTCCCTCCTTTTTTTTCAACAACTCATCAATATATGCGTACTTGATGAGAGTCAAAAAGGAACTTTCGTCATTTTAATGAGTAAAACTGTCTTTCAAACAGCCCAATGGAATTCACTGAGATAATTAGTCGGAGTCTTTCTCTTGATCTCACGATCGTCACGTATTCAAGTCCCACCCGATTAAAAATCAGTCGCGTGAAATGTCCAGCCAACGCTTTGCTCTATATCCAATACAGTTACCATCAGTATAACCATATGAAACTATTAGTAAATAAAAATTTCACAGCTACACACGATGATTGTGCAGTACAGAACACATTGAGATATATAATTCTCCTGTAAGACTACAGGGCATATATAATGCAGTGTGTAAAAGGACCACCACTCGTTAGATCCCGTTGTTCATAATACCGATCACAAGAAAAAAAAAATTAAAATACCTGTATGTATACATGGAGAGAACATTAAACGACGTGGGGTGTGGTGGATCATCGGCACAAAAGGAAGGAAGCGAAGGAGGCACAGAAAAAGACAGAGGCGGAAAAATGTATACAGGCTCGTGCCGCTACGCATCGGCGATTCCAAAAGACACACACTGCGATTCAATATGCAATGTCATGAGTGCGCGAGCCCTTATAGAAATTATTCTGCTTCAATGGAGACAGAAAAACATAAATATGCAACCAATAATACGGACAACTATCAGTTAGAATAATAGAAGAAAAAAATAAATAAAAAAGAAAAGAAGAAAACGCCTATGTTCGATATACTGTCAAGTTCTGCATGTGAATAAAATATACTGGGAGAAAATATAGTTTGAGAATATGTATTTATACATACAAGTAAATAGACTACGATTATTAAAGAATTTCATGAAAATATATACAGAGAGATGAAATAAATTTCCCGTTGTATTGAATATCTAACGAATGCTAATTCTTATTACACCATACACGATCATGCGATGATGTATGTATAATATATTATTTCATTGGGATATCTATAAGTATCTTGACACTCGATTGGATGTACGTCCGATAGTAATATATAAACATAAATAAATACACGTTCGCGTAAAGTAAAAAAAATAAAATATAATATTAGTCCTGCGAGTATTATTCAATGGATGAAAATTTATCAGAGTCAATTATAAATAACGGTTTTCTGGCTACACGACGATGTCTCAATTTTGCCAAATTGCTTACGCGGATTTTTTTATTCCTTTGATTCATGGCGTCGTAAATACCATACTTGAATTCACGTCCACTTTGAATAAGTGACAAACACACATGTGTAAAGATATATTTGTAGTCGAAGAAAAAAAAAATTAAGAGAAGAAATGTAGATAAAAATTCATTTCTGTTATGTTAATTAACTACACTACATCATCACTTGTTTCAGAATGCCGATGAGAAGATGTTTCTATCGTTTCTTTTACTCACGTGCTGCCTCCAAATATTCAAGGCCTCAAGCCAAGAGATATCTGTCGTTCGACATCTCGACGGTGATATTTTTACAGTTGAGGGTGAGTGTTAATCTGAAAATAAATTAATTCATTTAATTTTCTATTAATATTCTCATTCGATTTTTCTCTTGCATTATGTTTTTCAATCATACAAAACTATCCATCATTGAATGATTAATTTTAGTCTAGAAGTTAAATTATTTAGAGTCACCTGAAAATAAAAAAATAAATAAAAGGCAATTTCTAACAACTTGTTTCTCTGGTTTAAGCACGTATAAATAGTTAATAGATTAAATTAATCATTTATATAACAAATATCGATAAATTTGTGCCAGAATAATAAATTAAATTCTTCTCTCTTTACGAAAAAATATAAAATAAACCGGTACTTCTCAATACAACAGTCACTAATAATTTTTAATTATTTATTTATTTATTATTTATTTATTCTACTTAGGTTCCTGTTCAACAGCATGCTCAGACCTAAGTAGCTTCACAGCTACTCCCTATCGACGTCAGTCCACGATAACCAACGGTGCTGTGGGATTATCATCATCATCAAGCGCCAATTCTACCTGTATTTGTCAATGCAATCCCACACAACCACTTTTTCGCGAGGACCTACATATTTGCGTGAGCGATCTACATGGTAAGTATATTTTTACCAATGCAGTATGCACGCGATTCGTTTAAATAACTTATAGTAATATACGTCTGTCATGAATCGTTCAATTAACTTGTCTGCTTTGAAATTAACGAATGAATTTTCGAAACAAACCCACCAATTTATCAACTTGAAGAATGAGGAAGAAAAAATATATTTGCACAATATTAAATATTTATTTTGTTTGTGAGAAAAAATAACAATTATTATATACAACACGCAATATATAAATGAATTTGTATTTTTCCATTGAGGACTTGAAGTATTTATATGGCCTATTTTGAAATTTGTTGAAAAAATGAATTATAAAATTGAAAGAAAAAAATTAAACATTAACTCAATGGAGAATTATAAGATATTGATGTTTAATATATATTATATGGGATATTAAAAATTTTTTCCTCTTGAAATTAAGTGATTATTTATTCATGTTTTCGTTTAAAATATACACATAATTTCCAGTTGAATTTCACCATGTAATTACATCAGCCGAAACATGCTCATCACAATTAAATTTCCTATACATCTAAAAAAAATAAAAAATTAAAACTAATTTACAATTCAGATCACAAATGGTGTATATATGTAGGGCTGTCAATTACCACGTGAATATGTTACGAAAAACAAGACGAAATATACTCTCTGATGCTTGAAACCATGATAAAAAAAAATGACAATTTTTTTTATATTTTTTTTTAATTCAAGACGCTTTTACTTATCTGTCATTAACCCCCCAAACATTGCCAAAACTTTCAAAAAAGTTTCCACTTTCTCTTCACACTCACACGTATATCTATACACATCATGTATAAAAAGATATTTGAACTTGAAATACAGTCATTAAAATTGCCAATACTAACAAGAAAATATCCTGCATAATTAATTTTCTTCGATGTCTATCCTGTCAAGAATTTAAAATATTACAACTCCCCTCAAATGTTCTATTACTAAACTCAAAGTCGTAGATTGATGCGAGATGCTAAGGGTCGTGCGAAAATAATAAATAAAACTCTATCACCACACAATTTATCATAAAAATTTACTAATAATAAAATCGTTGAGTAATAATTAATAAAGTATTACTAAATAATCAAAATTTATAATGTAAAATAGTCCGAGCTGATTATTAGTACTCTTGACCATGAAATAAAATCACGACGTAATAAGTGTCTATATATCCCCAGAGTTGTATGTGTTGAGGGAAAAATAAAAAAAAAACATAAATGCAGTGGCGAGAACGTGTCTTGAAGGTGTGGTGACGGCACCGCATGAGGATCCAGAACAGGTTCAGGAAGGTCGTAAGATGGATTACAATTTAGTACAATAATGTCCAAGCACACAAATTATTTCCGCGGCTAATTATTAATCTTACATCATTTTGTGTTATTCGATTATTACTACTCTAATTATCTGCAGTAAAACAAATGCATACCTAAAATCATTTGTATTATTTATAAATGAATATATAAATAATGTTGATAATATAATTATTACAAATATAATATATATTGTGGAGGAACTTGGTGAACAAATCGTTTATGAGGTCGAGGTTCAAGAGTTAGTTTAATGCTCAAGTGCACGTGGAAATCAAACGACAAAAATATTCCAACGGGACAAATTGTGTATACACGTAAATCACTCGAATGTTCAAGAGATCGTGAATTCTATGGATTTTAGAATGGCGAAAGGTAGATAAACGACTACGCATCTGTGAATTTATTCATTTGTATCTTCATGATCATTCCACAAGTAAAGATATACACACATTTATAGATATATTCATGCATAGTTATTTCTTATTTGCATGTTATGTATGTACAAGTTGACAATTAATGAATGCAATTAAAGTAGATTTATTTATTAAATTATTTTTTCTATATTACCGTGACGAATCTCGTTAATTATTTCACCGAGTAATTTAATTACCATACATAAGTCAGTTGTGAATTTTTGTACTGTTTAGAAACAATGGAATAACGATTTATTTTATAAATTTATTTATTTGTATAGAAGAACGATAATTGTATAGATTTTTTTTTTTAATCAAGTCCTAATATGACATAGTCAGTTGATTAGATAAGATATGGTTTACTATATGTGTTTATGAGATTTGTTAACGCTTGTGTTCATCTTTCATTTGAACAGAGTGCAGCGTCACTGGATTTCTCAGCAGTTCTGGTGTCGTTGAAAAAATTCCCTACATCTTTCTCCCCCAACAAGGACAAATTATCTATCCGCAAGCAGAAATTGAATTTCACGGTAAGTAAATTAACGTCAAGAAAGATATGTATATATAACATTGATCAACTTTCTCATGGAATATAAAAATACAAAAATTACTTCAGGCGTTATAACTCCAGTTTGCGGAATAGCTGGCGCTCAACAGCTCGGTAAATCCGGCTGGAGTGAGTTGAGAAATTTATCCAGCACCGAATCACCATTTAGATTATTCAAAGATGAAGGCAGAACTTTCCTACAGGTTAGTAAATAATTTTAAAGCTGTAAACAATCGTGAAAAATAATTGAAGAACAAAACAAAAATTATTTTTATAAAATTATTAAACAGTGGATTGGCGAAGGAGGTCTTAGAGAGGCTGCAGAGGGCAAAGTTGTTATTGTACGATTAGTTTGTAGAGATGCATCACCAAAATCATCAAATCGTAGTGTTTTTACGCCTTGCGTGGCCTTCCGCGTCGCTGGATCACCATCAAAAAATAGTGAGTTGATGCCAAAACTCAATTAGAAATAATTTTTTGTAAATATTAGATAAATAAAAAATATTTTTTAATATTCGAATAATTCAGGTATCAGAGAGGTGACATTTGTCTCGACTGTACAATCCCAACAGGGTCTGTCAACAATTGAATATACAGCTATTGGAATTTCCGCACTTTTATTAGCATTAATATACATCGCAAGTGTATTACTGTATCTTCACAGTCGACGAGTACGTCGGAAAATGATGAAAAATACAGAAGTGATTATTTCCAATTGTGGAGACGGCCCGGGAATAGTTAAAAACAATCCATTATTAGCGGCATCGCGTCACTTTGAGACTGATAGTAATAGTGTACCAAGCGAGAGCGATCGTGGTGAAGAATACGATCAAAGTGGCAGCGAACCAAGTAGATTTGAGAAAATAACATCAGCTATTGTTCATCCACATGTAATGTACATTGAACAATGCGAGAATTCATTTGGTTCATCAATAATTGCAGAACGTTTACCCGAGGAAAATGTACGCATTGTGGAAACAATTGAAAATGCTTATCAACAAGATATTCCAGTACTTCCCGGTACACAACGCAGAAAATTATACTTTAATCCAGCGTATTTTGATCGACAACTTTTATTAGTGAGTATATAAAATAGAATAAAATTTAAAAATAAATTACAAGTCAAGTTAAGAATGTTTGTATGAGAAAATTAATTGTCTGCAGGCACCACCACCAGCAGCTATTGAATTCCTCTTCAAAATTCGCGAAGTCATTTCCATTGCAAAGCATAAATTGATGGCAAAGCGATTTATTCCAACACTCACTGGTATTCCTGAAGAAGAGACAACGTCAGAGAGATGTAGTTCATCCAATAAACGTACTGGATCGATTCAGAGTTCTGTTGCAAAATCGAAAAAATCACAACGATGCACTGGATGTCCTGGTTGTCTTGAATCACGTCAAAATAATTTGCCAATGTCATTGCCGGACAATTCAAGGCCAACACCGGGTGAGAGTCGTGTTCGTGCATGGTTGGAGGATATTAAACCACCAGAGAGACGATGGAGAGATCCTGAGGATAGTCAGAAAAATTTCCAAGAGAATGTACGAACATTTGCACGAAGTTTGGAGCATTTAAATGATATCGGTGGCGATTTTTTGCGATCGAATCACTCGAGTGTTAGTGGCGGAAAGGCTTTGGCATCGTGGAAAGATAATCCACCGATGCTACGAACATTCCAAAATATTGCTAGAAGCGAAATTTTGGGCGATGATGATCGGCATAGCATTTCTAGGAAATCGACTAAGTCAATGTTTGAAGATACGAATTACGATCGTTTTTGTCGAACGAGACGATGTAATCTTGAAATGACTAGTGTTGGGCTTGATGACACAATCAATGCGAAAGTGAGAAAAGCCATTGAAAATTCATTTATTAAACAGATGGAAGAAAATGCTGCATTGGAATTTCAAATAATAGACAATGACAGGAATCAAAATGAGCAACGTTTTTCACCCGATGGTAGTTCGGAAAAAACAAATTTGGAATCGATAAATTCAGCTAAAAAATCACCGGAAAGTATACAAAAACGACGGAAAAATCATGCACCTGGTTCACTTACTAAGGAATTACCTGATATGATTAATGAACTTCCGACATCGAAATTACAAGCTAAAAGAATAATGGACGCAGTTATCAAAGAGATGGTAGACGTAAAAGCGCTAGAACACCATGTAAAAATATCCGATGTCGATTATGAAATTGATAGTTTAGAGAGAACAAACAGAAGATTGGATAAAAAAACAAACAATACACCAGAAAAATTGAGTAAGGAATCGGAAACTACGAATAGTGGAAAAAATAATACAGACAGTGTAAAATTAAATGATTCAGTGACCAGAAAAAATTATTACAACAATCTTCCAGAATTAATTACGCAAAAATCCGAGGGGTATTCTCTGGTAAGTGAAGTTTATGTCAATGATGGTTATGCTAGTCCCGCAAATAGCGACGATTCAGGTCCAGAAATTTGTTACAAAGCTGAAAAGCCAGGACATTTAACAATAAAAGTTCAAGATTCACCGGAGAATTATATAAAACAGGATGAATCTGAGTATGAGCCCGATACTTTAGACAGAAAACCGATGAAATTAAAAATAAACGGAGACGTATTTTATGAAAAACCAACCAGTAATGAAATTTATGTAGATTCATTAGAACGACCCGCGCATATTTTATTGAAAAGCAAAGGCAGTTTTAGAGATGATGCAACATTAATCAACCATAATAATTCGATATTGAATAGAGGATATGGAAGTTTACGCGAAATTTATGAAGCTAAATTACGATCAAATATGGATTCAAATCTATTAGACAATACAGAATCATTAACTGAATATACATCGGACAATTGCTCGTGGAAAAATTCAAAATATCTTACACCTGACACTCGACATGTACGAAGACAACGAAAGCTGAGCCAACCAGATGTAGTACCAATGCCACCATCGGAAAATATTTATCAACAACCAAAACAACCAAGAAAAATAGAAGAATCAAAAAACGAACAGGACAGGAGAATAGCTGAAGCAGGTAACCCTACGGCCAGTGGACGCACTCCTGTCCATAATAAAAAACACGTAGGGACAACGAAAAAATATTCAGATCCCTTGAAAAATATTGTTAAAAAACCTAATCCCAGTGGGAAAGTTGAAGACAGTGGATATCTGAGTAGTACAGATAGCAGTGAATCAAATAAACAATTGCTTAAATATGAATTTGGTAGTGTATCTGAAACAGATGACACAGAATCAATATGTGATGGGGCAAGTGAAAGTGGCGCTGAAAGTGTTGGTACTGATAGTGTATTTTTTGGTAATTTTCGACGACTTTCAAATTTATCACAATATTCTAAGAGCATGGATTCTGGTGTTGATATTGGTATGAAAAATTCTTGTTCAATATCGACAAAATTAGAGCGGCACACAGGTGTTAATTCGAGTGATAGCGAAAACGAAAGTTTTATTACTGTTCTTCCATATTCAACCAAGTGCAAAAATAATAATTCTATTTTTTAAATTATTTATTTTTAATTATGTGCCAGTCATTTGCTTGGATATTGTAAAAAGAAAAGCCAGTAAATATCCAACAATACTTTTTTATTTTTATATTATTTATATATATTTAATATTCATTAGAGAATAAAATACTCATATCACTTTCAAGTTCATCAAGCGGGTAATTTTAACTTTTAATTTCAATCTATAAATTAATCATATATTAATTTTATAATCCAACAATTAAATGACACAAGATTTGTCGAAGACACTCATGGCCGTCGGTGCAATATTAGATTTATAATTAATTTAATCATTTATGGATTATTAAGAATCACAGAACAAAATTCTAGTCCTAATTTCTATTTGTTCATTTTTAAAATAATATTAAACTAGGGGAATTAATGACAATCAACGTCTGATTGTAAGCAATATATTGTATGAAAATTATTGGGAATCATTTTGTATTTATATTCATATTTAGAATATTTAAATAAAAATCGAGCACAAAATCATCACGATATCTTGCCAAAAATGGTATTATTGTTTAACAATTGCATTTTTTATATTTATACATTTGCATAATTAGCAATGAAATAATTTATATCAAGACTCGAATTCTACTATTATTTAAATAATTATATTTATAGATCATTTGCCCTTTATTTAATAATTTATATAATTTTATTATCATATTCTTTTTTTTTATATTCTCACTCTGGGGTAATTGATCATTTAAATTTCTTTATTTTTATTGTTTTACTCGTATTTTTATCCTATTGTTATAATTATTATAGACATTATTTAATCATATTGTTTTGTTATTTAATAATTTATTTTATTAAACAAATGCGCACGCTTGTACGTACCTGCCAAAACGTAAACAAATTCATCAACATAATTTTATCAATATCGATTTTCATCATGTATCTCCGTATCCTTTTAACCTATAAAAACATTTTAAATAATCAAATATAATGTATATCATATAATTATTAATTTAATACAAATTAAGATTGCAGCAAAAAAATACTTGGTATATTTACTGTAATTAAAATTGATTCATTTCCCACCTCTCTGTGAGTGTTGTAGAACAGTAAATAAACAAATCCATTAGTGAACACAATGACAACATGGCAAAAAACACTAAACTCCCGCATAATTTAAATAAATTTCATACTCTACAAATTACACAATCGATTTAATAACACTTTATTTCCTTCCTTGATACCGTAATTATCCACGAAACCACAAACTTTATATTGCGACGCCAAAGCACATACTCGACACAAAACCGCGGTAATTTACAACATTTCAAAATACATACATTCCAACTGAAACTCTTGAATATGAGGAACATGAAAGGAAATGGAACGACAAAATGGTGGCATTAGTGGCGCATGCGTATATGAGTAAAAGACAAAACGCGCTAAAAATAAAATTCTGTATTCTAATTCAATTACTGAGGGCGCTGGAGATCACTTGAATGACATCGTTTGATGTAAATCAACCTCATCAGTTTCATAAATATATATATATATAAATATAAAAGAGTGTAATCGACGTAATAAGAAAAATATATATCAAGTAGCCAGTAGTTTTCAATGATTTCCAATTCTTTTTACCTTGACGAAACTAGTATAAAAATTTATCTGATCTAGATGTAGTGCAGGACAATTTTATCTTATCATCAACTATTCATCTTGAAATCTATACAAAATATTTAGAATATGAAAATTATGAAATAATAATGAAATATATTGTTCAGACATCGTGATTTGTTATCGTGTTAGTTGATAATTCTATTCCATCGAAAAGAATATCATGGACAATTTTTCAACTTCAAGGTATGAGGGTAAAATAGAAGCATTTGATCCCTGTATCATTGATGAACATGGGAATGGAGCCGCTCACGATATTGTCAATCAAAACAATCATGAAAATCAAATAGTACATTCAGATAATCATGAGAGCAATGAAACTGTAAATAAACTGCAAGAAAATCATGAAGCATCAATGCAAATGACATCGCCATCACCAAATTCACAACAAAATTTAACATTAACTCCTGTTAGATTACCAGCCATACTTGATGGAGATTTTTTTTCAGTTATCAGAGTAGATAATTCTAATGTTACTGTAAAATGTACTCATTGTTTAAAACTTTTAAATGGCAATCTTAAATCAACTGGAAATTTCTTGAGTCATATCAAAGTAATATAAAATGAAATGTTTTTATTAAATAATTTATTTTGTCTGTATGTTATTATTTGTTTACTTATTTTATTATTTATTAATGATATTCCAGCGGGTCCATCCATTTTTGATTGAAAAGATTAAATGCAAATCTAATCAGAGAAAGCCAGCTATTGCATATGTGGATTTGTCAGTTGATAAATATCCAGAAATTATAAAAACTAAAAGAGGCTATAGAAAGTGCTACAAAACGGTAAATTTATATAAATTTATCAAACAATTTTTTTGATTTTTCAATAAATAAATTTTCAACAGGACGAAAATCTTATGAGCAATAATGATGACTCTATTGATCAGTCTATGAATAATTGGTCAGATGAACCAGTTTTCAAAAAGCACAAATCCTCAGATCATGAATCACATGATATGAATAAATTTTCCCAAAATAATTCTCTTTTAATGGAAGATGAATTCGACGCGATTGGGAGAAATGTCGCAGTGAAATTACGGAATATGCGTATTGATCAAAGGATAGTTGCTGAAAAATTATTAAATGATGTATTATTTGAAGGTCAACTTGGTACATTGCATCGTGATTCAAATATTCATGTTTGAATAGATTACAGTAATATTTATGTTATTGATACATTTTTATTTGGTTATTACAGAATCTAAAGTGAATACTTTAGATCCAGATGAATTATAAATAGATATCATTACATTGAATACAGAATATGTAGTTTGTAAATATTGTATAATTGCTAAATGATATGGAATATTATTTTATTATGAATGTATGTGAATGATGAAAATTCATACAGCCAGATTATTTGTATAGTTCTATTTTCAAGTCTTTTTTATCATTAAATGATAAATGTACAATTTTTTTAAAATTAAGATTCATTAAGGTTTTAACCATTATTATATTTATATAATATATAAAAATAAATGTCACAGATAATGTTTTTACTAAAATACAATGAAATTATATAAGATATAATTAATTTTTTTGCACGATTATCTTATGTGAATACTATGTGAATAAATTAATTAATAATATAATATGCAGTGCGAGAAATATTAGTAAAATCAGTCGCAATATAATAACAATAAATTTATATATTTTAAAATAAAAACAAATTATTTTAACTAGCGTATATTCGTCTATTGCCCGGTTTGAAAAGTATCTGATATACACATGTTGATATTAAACAAAGTCCCATACTCAAAATAATTGCATAAAATATGTAAGAATACCAAAAGCTATCCCAATCACTGAGAACAAACCATGTAGCTGTCATGATTGAATTTTCAATTATAACAAAAATATAATATGTAAGAAGCCATTTATCTGCGTACTTGAATTTAATCCGGTATTCAATAATGCTGACGATGTACACTAAACCAAGCCAGACATTAACGATAAATGTCGTGATATTGTAATCTTTTGCATGATAAAAAAGAAATATTAACATCAAAATGTAATGAATACCGAGAACACCGATTAGATATAATGGATAAAATTCATAAAATAACGCAATGGCAAATACTCGTGCAACTATAAAAAAAAACCACCATAAAAATGCAACGAATTTCCCAACAGGATCATCTTCTTCAAGCCCTTTCACTGCATATATTCTCTTTGGTATTCTCAGACCCTTCCATCGTTTCGAACCGTCATCGCTTTTTTTGTGAATATAAAAAATCTGATCAGTTGATTTACCCTGAGCTTCAGTATTATTTTCTACTGGATCTTGTATGATTGAATCAGGTCTCGGTGGTGCTGGCATTTCTGGCACTTGAAGAGTTGTCACACTTGTAATGCCACGAAGTGGTGCAGGTGGTGGAATTATTTGAGCATTTCTCGGTGGAAGAGGAGGTGTCGCTGATATTTGACGTTGCAAAACTACTCTTTGAGGTTCGACACCTGATTCAGAATTTTCAGCTGGTAAATTAGATTCATTCGTGTTCGATTCAATCTGCTCTGAAGTTGGAACTTGATTTTTTGGCTGCAAAAGTTTTTTTCCCTCGAGATCACCAAGTTCCTATAAAAAGTATCCACAATTAATTTTATAATTTCTTTTATGTATAATATTCTATCAGCAAAATTTCAAAATTCAGTTTATTACTTGAGCACGATATTTTTTTAGCCACATAGCCCATGGTACTTTCCGGCCATTAATTTTTTGACTTTCAAATCTTTGGAATGATGTTGTTTGTATGGCGAGAACAACGATTGACGAGAATATACATATCAAATGAACCACAACTGAAAGTAATATTAAATATTGTAACATTGTTGAATAAATAAAATCTATTTTTCTAATATTGTAAATGAAATAATTACTTGATTGATATGTACGCTCAACAGTGCGTTCTCTGAACAATAAATGAGTTTGAAAAATTGCTTGAGGTGCTGCTTGAAACCATGCTTGTAAAAAGAAATACAACTCAATAGCAGCCGGTGCAGCTGCAGCATTTAACGATTTTGTTCTCTCATTTCCAGATAACAAAATCGCATCCACAATAACGACAATTTGACCAGCGAATCTGTATAAATAAAAATTAATCAATATCATGTTTAATTTAATAATTTCTATTTATTGAGTATGGTTTGAAATAAAGAATAAGGTACATACCTGTACAAAGCGAAAAAAGGAAATGCAATTAGCTGACATATTTGAAGAGCAAACCAAGTCAAAGCACCTTTTGTTACTTTTTCATTTTCAGTCATCCACCAATCTGGCCTGGAGATAGTCAATATAAAATAAGCAATGGCTGGAGCATACATAAATAAAATTGTACATGATCCCCAGATGGGATTTTCTTCTCTGAAATGTTGAATAGCCACAACAAGATCTGCACCGAAGTGTGTAATATAAACACAACAACTCAATATTGATGGCAGTAAAAATATCAAATAAATTTGTTCAGTAGACCTCAACGGAATCTTCAAACATCTCGTTGATTTCCGCTCGCATACCGGTTCTAAAGCCATTGCCATGGTTTTTCTCACTAGTTTCAAATGTTTTTTGTTTTCCTATTCTACAGCAACTTCACTCGTCAATATTTATTTTTATCACGTACATTTCATCATAGGTTTTAATTAGTATATTATGGTGCTCAAAAATAATTTATCAGACAAATGATTCATCGCAGATAACAAAGTCTAATTCATTTCTATCAATGATTTCCAGATATAATTACTTTTTACCAAATGAGTATTTTTTTTTTATATAATTTTCAACTCACACAAATTCATTTTAGTTATTACCTTCACAGATATCGACAACTTTTCATCCACGTCATTGCGGTGATTTACAGGGCAAAATTTTCGTACATTTCATAGTTACATCATTACTCAAGCTAAAATAAGCAGTAAAATAAATATTTGTCACTTATAATATTTATCGGAGTGTTTTAATCACGAATCACGTGTAGTAATAATTTAACACAGCTACACAAATGTTCATGTCACACACGCGTGTGTTGAATCAAAATTTAGTTTATCCCTCTTTCTCTCTCTTTCTTTTTCTCACACGCATGTATATACATATGTATATCTATCTATCTCGCTTGACCCGTATTGACTGAATAAAAAAAATTGATGAAATATAAAAGTTGTGCAATCATGAAACTGTAACCTTGGCTGAAACAGGAGGACACCTGAACGCAATTAAAATGGAAAATGCGCGAAAGTCGGTCGAGATATAATTTATAAGCGTACATAAATACATACATAATTATACGAGTATGTACATATATATTGTATCATTAGCTTGGTACTTTGATAACATGCAGCTATAAATTTGTCACGTCTATAATACTATTGTTAGACTCATATTCTTTCAATGATATATGAATGAAATTGTGGTGGACAATTGAGAGCAATTAAATGAATGAACATCGCGTGATAGTTAACTTATATGATGGAGATTATGTATCATGTTATGTATTGAATTATGTAAGGAAGCGGACAATTCAAACGTATGTTAAAAAAGCTATAGTATATATCGAGGAGGAGGTAAAATGAGATAATTGCTTTTAGGCAAATACACTGAGGTCTGAGACAATACACTGAAACGTTCTCATAACCTCACTATACTTTAATTACTGGTATACACTGATGTATGTACGAGATACATTACCAGATGTACCGGGTAATATCTCTTTGCACACACTGTAGAATAAACTGCATTTATGGATGGGCAATTTTTCGTAGCGAGGAATACTTATTGATTTACTGGCTTTGGATGAAATTAAAAGCATGTCTGAGATGTTCATATCTTTTTCATTGGGATTATCACCACGTGACACGTTGAATAAAATTTAATGTTTTATATTGATTGAGAAAGTAGTAAATTTATTGCTATTTTTTGGATTGTATTATTGAAGAACATCAGGTTTTGAAATTGAAACATTTTCATCAGCTGGTTGAAATCCAGCTAGATAATCACTATAACTTTCTTGGAATTCAATATCATGATCAGGAGTGTTTATTATTTTGTCGTAAGTGGGTCCTACTGACCACAAAGTTTCCAAATCGTATTTTTCTCTGATTGTCGTGGTGAATATATGAAGTGCGATATTTCCTGAAGTTAAATAATCAAGAATTAGTTTATCGATATCGAATGTAGATTTATGAAAGTCTTATAATTTATTACTCATTTACCAAGATCAATAGCCACCCAGTCTTTCGAATTTTTACCCTCAATTTTGGGCAATAATTCTTCAGGATATCTTTTTAATTTGTAGGCTTTTCTGATATATGTCGCCAATGCACTCATGTGCCTTGCTGATTTTGCAGTAACTATCACAATATAATCTACATAAGACAATTCTGATGGTACAGTGGCTACGAATATATTTTGTGCTTTATCCTTTCTTAGAATTTCGACAAGATCTTCAATATCAAATACACCACGAACACCATCTGCGATTAAAAATCCAAATTGTTCAAATATAATGAATTGATGTTGCACAGTATTATAGATTAAATTTTCACTTACGTTTCATATTTAATCCTTCATAAGGATCTATTGTTTCTTCTCGTGCATTTATTGCTGCGAGATCAAGTCTTTTTTTCTCCTCATCAACATCGAATATTATATCAGAATCATCATCTCGAAATACTTGATATCCGGGTTTTACACCGACAGCGAGGTTATGATCGACATCTTGCTCTTTATTTTCTAGATTAAAAATTTCTTCCGATTTGTCATCGGTGGAATATAATTTATTTAAATTAATACAAGATAGATTTACTGCTTCATACTTAAATGTATAAGAAGGTTTATATAAAATCTTTCCAACTCTAAATATATTTCGAGATAAAATACTACACATGGTTACGAAAATTTGAGGTTATGTTTATAATGCGACTACTCCGACTGAACATGCACAATACACCATCCACAAATTCTCAAAGCACAGATACTTAGACTCAAATACATAGCCTAGAACACGTGTTAATAAATTTATATAATTTATAAACTCCTTAAATTTTATTTTGTGTGAGGATATTGTGGTTGAGGAAATTAGTCGATGAAATTCCAGTGGAATAAATTTCTTTTGAAACACCAGTATGCCTTTAATAGTTATTTTTTATTTAAACTGTAAAAGACAATATTTTAAAATGCATTATCTCTGCATGAATAACATTAAGTTTATGAAAAATCAAATAGATTGATCCGAGGTATAAAAAAATTAATCCCAGGACTTGGAGGATCTTCGTGAGTCGTCAGAAATGCAATGTAATTCAGGCAGCTATAAAACAAACATAAAAAAAACATTGTAAATTAATTCTCGCCATTCTCAAACATTATATATTCGCTGAATATATGAGAATTGGATAATTAAATAGAATTGAAACTTACAGAAATGTGGATGCCAGTCTACTTGGACCTTGCACGCATCTTCCTCCTTTTACGCTTTAGCCTTCGCATACGCTTCTTACGCCACTGAAATAATTAAAAGAAAAATAAGACCACTTTTATAAATAAGATTAAAATACAATGATGAACAACGTGTGATTGTGTTTATACAATCACACATAATTAATCAAATGAATAAAGTACACATGGTATTAGCGGTTAAAAACAACGAGACATGATGTGAAAATCACCGTGAATAAAAATAGATGAACTGATGAATATTAGAAAAAATATGGAAAAATATTATATAAATATGAATAAACATTACCTTTGCTCTCATATTTACTGTATTAAGGAAACTAGACTAATCTAGAATTCCTTGATTGAGACGGATTATTTATCCGCTACCTCCGTGTACTTCTGAGACCAATATGGAAGAGAATCACAAAAGTTATTTCATTCAAGGCACCACCTCTGTCATTAACTCCTCATGTTGCCGCAAGAGGGACAGATAAAGATTTGTATATGCTGCCATCTGTAAAAATTATTTTAAAAAAAAAATTCCTACCCCTATGTAAGAGGTGGATAAATTTTCCTGTTGACAGGGGGCGCATGTTCTGTTCATTTTCCCGCCATTGAATGTGCTTTCCCGCGAATTTTACAGTACAGTGCACTAGGTTGAAGGTAATGAAGGCATTTAACGTTGAAGCTGTTGGTTTTGGTTATTTGAGGTAATAATTCACGCATGAGTTGAGTGACACGTCAAGAGTAATAGGAATTAAATAATTAAATAATTTATAGCATATGATAAATTTTTTAGTTTGTATGATACAAGTGTATTATATACATTTATTAATATATTAATAATAAAAAAGACAGAGTTCCAAAGGAGTTCTTAACCATCAACTGGATCATATGCTTTTATAATTTTTTTCACGCTTTGTCTACATTTTTTTGATTTAAATAATTAACTTTTGTTATTTACAAAAATGACGAGTGTACAAACGACAATCCAATTTCCAATAAAAAAGAAAATAACATTTTATGGTACCAAAGACAATGGCCCAAAGCAAGATTTCACCAATGCCACACTTAGAAGTACACCATCAACTACCAGATATACTCCAACAGTGAAAAAAATAATGGTTTTGAGCAGCAGTGAATCAGAGTCGGATTCTGATACTGAAAATGTTGAAAAAAAATCAGGAAAAAATGCGAATAATGTTTCTAGGACTCCTAGAAGAACTAGAAAAGTTTCGAATTCCAACGGTAAAATATTAAAATTAAATATAATTTATTAAACAACAAATTGAAAGTTTCACTTTTATTTTATAATTTATTTTATAATTTACAGATGAACACGGTTCAACGCCACCGAAGCAAAGAAGAACTCCTCAATCACCAAGGACTCCATCTACCCTTCTAGATCGTTTGAATTTAGATGAGAAAATCGAAGAAAGTAGAGAACATTTAGCACCTAAAAAACTATTTAGCTCTGGGAAGTATCAAGCTGCTCGAAAAGCTCTTCATAGTTCAGTACCTGGAAATCTTCCTGGTAGAGAAATCCAACTCAATGAATTACATGCATTCATCAAAGAACATTTGGATAATCAATCCTCTGGATCTCTTTATGTATCTGGACCTCCAGGTACTGGTAAAACAGCCAGTCTATCAAAAATAATGCTAAGGAATGAATTTAAAAGTGCCTTTAAAATTATTTATATCAATTGTACGAAAGTAAAATCAGCATGTGCCATTTATTCAACAATTCTGGAGGAATTAAATGTGCCACGACCAAAAAGCGGAAAAAATAATAAGGCACTTATTGAAAAGTATTTAGCAACGTCACATAAAATGATTTTACTTGTATTGGATGAACTCGATCAATTGGAAAGTAAAAGACAGACTGTATTATATTCAATTTTCGAATGGCCAGCAATGCCAAATTCAAAATTATTGCTGGTTGGTATTGCTAATGCTTTGGATTTAACAGATAGAATATTGCCAAGACTGCAAGCTAGATGTGAATTAAAACCAAAATTAATGCATTTTGCACCTTATACTAAACAACAAATTGTTGATATTATAACAGAGAGATTAAAAGAAGCCAATGTATCTGATGTATTTACTGGTATGGCGATGCAGTTATTAGCTGGAAAAGTAGCTGCAGTCTCTGGTGATGTCAGACGAGCTCTTGATATAAGTCGTCGAGTTGTTGAACTCGCTGAATTAGAAAAATCTGCACCAGTTCTTCAACCAGCCGTTGACAATCGTAAATATGATTTACATATCAAGTGATTTTTTTCATTTATTCTTTTTTATTAATTGTATTCTATTGAAATTTTTTATTTCAGTTACTAATGGAGGGAGCCCAAAGAAAAATCCACCTGTGACTGAAAAACCTGTGGATTTAAAAGAAGTCGTCTCGGTTTTAAATGGTGTTTATGGTGGTTCGCAAAATATTGAACCTGACGAAGATGCTTTTCCTCTGCAACAAAAATTATTACTTTGTTCTTTGATGCTTATTCTTAACAAAAGTCGTAACAAAGATGTTACTGTATCAAAGGTACATATAAATATTTGCATTTTCATTTTGTTTTTTTTCAATGATAAACAGTTATAGTCGTGCAAGTGATTCCTATTTATAATATTTTTTTTCTTTCATTGCAGTTACATCAAGTTTATGAAAAAGTTTGCAAGAAACGAAATATTCACAGCGTTGATATGTCTGAATTTGTAGGATTATGTTCTTTAATAGAAAGTCGAGGAGTTCTTCGAATTATTGGTAAAAAAGAGATAAGACTGTCGAAAGTTAATTTACAATGGGATCAAGAAGAGCTTGATATGGCTTTACAAGATAAAAATTTGATGGCAGAAATTATAAATGATCATACGTGCCTTTGACAATTTATTATACAATCATTTTTATATATTTTATCACCATTAAATTTGTATGTGAATGACTGTTATATTAGAAAAAATATTGACACACATTTATGTTTAACGTTGTAATACTTCTAAATTATACAAAAAAAAAATGTGTACATATTTTGAATTATAAAATGTAATGATTTATTTGCGAATTAAATTTATAAATATTAATAATACAGTATAATTTTTATTCTTTTAACTTTATTAAATT
>JAQQBR010000003.1:8187267-8215792 GCA_030347285.1 Microctonus hyperodae | reverse complement strand
GAAAATATATTCTTTCATAATATTATTTGTTAAATAATTTTGCGAAATTCATTTTATAAAACCGTTGTATATTTTTTATAACACACTTTATGGATTTCTTCTTTATCAACAGGAAGTTACAGAATCCTGTAATATTTCCGACGTATTACATTGATTTACAGCTGCTGCTGCTGCTTTTCGACATTTTCTGTTTGTAGCATTTGTGACTTGTGTGTTTTACATACTTGCGCTACAGTTTTTAAAAGGCTTTAATCAATTACATTTAAAACAATGTCTGTTCTTGTGCCAGAAATTCCACCACCAGGATTTGCATTCGATCTTTGCAGAAGGTAAAATTAATCATAAACAATTATTAAATTAATTCATCATCAATAATATGCTTAACCGAAAAACAAAATACGAAACCTAACCTCAATAATTCAAAAAGTGCAATGTCACATTTGCGTGAATGAGAAATTATTTACCAATGAATTAATTGTTTGTTATTTTTTAACTTTTTTAGAAATGAACTGTTGTTGAAGAAAGGTTTCACCGCACCTAAACCTCAAAAAACTGGTACTACTATTGCTGGTATTGTATACAAAGATGGAGTTATACTTGGTGCTGATACTAGAGCAACTTCAGGCAACATTGTAGCCGACAAGAATTGCTCGAAAATTCATTTTCTGTCGCAGAATATATTGTAAGTAATCCATCGCTTTATATTGGAGTTAAAAAAAAATATATGGAAGAGGATTATTAATTTATAATATTTATAAACTAGCTGTTGTGGAGCTGGAACCGCTGCGGACACAGAAAAAACTACTGAGATGATTGCCAGTCAATTAGAACTCCATCGCTTGAATACAGGACGTGTTCCGCGTGTTGTAACTGCTAATAGACTATTGAAGCAACATTTATTCCGTCATCAAGGACACATTGGTGCTGCTTTGGTATTGGGTGGTGTAGATGCTAATGGCCCACATCTTTATGCAATTTTCCCTCATGGTTCGAGTGAAAATTATATGTTTACTACTATGGGGTCAGGTTCATTAGCTGCTATGGCAGTATTTGAAAGCCGATGGAGACCTGGCTTGACTGTATGTTTAATATTATTTATATTTATCCAATACTGAATTTGTTTTGTGCATTCTATTTTTTTTTTTCATGCAGGAAGAGGAGGGAAAGGAGTTGGTTGCTGATGCCATTCGCGCTGGTGTCTTCAATGACTTGGGATCAGGATCTAATGTTGACATTTGTGTGATTCGTAATACAGAAATTCGTGGACCAGTTTTTGATTCACGTTCAGTTGAATATATTCGTCCATATGATGTGGCAAATGAAAAGGGAAAACGTGAGGGTTCATATCGTTATAAGCGCGGTACAACAGCAATTTTGAAAAAGTCTGTGCATCCAATAGTGATCGAAGAAGAAACTATAAGAAGAATTGAACCAATGGATACGTCAATGGATACATCATCATAAATAATTTGACAAGTCTTATATTTTATTTTATCGGTTTTTTTTTTATATTTGAATTCCTGTTTGGTAGATATGGATTTAAATTAAAATCAATACATCAACATATTAAATGCTTGATAATTAAACGAAAATAAACTAACAAAGTACGTTTAATTATTGTTCCTCAAGTATATTTATATATTAATATATTGTAATGATACGTTATTTTTTCTATCTTCAAAAGAGACCTGCAGCTTGTTTAAGTCTTTGTCTTCTCCATGCTGGCAATTTTTCAAACTCGACTGGATTCATCTTGAATATTGACGTAAAATCATCATAAGTTAGATGCATTTCTTTCTTGAATACATCAACATCAGTTGGCAAATGTTCAGCTTCATTTTTTAATATTCTCAATGGATATTTAACATAACCATCAAATTCAGATGCTGGATTTTCATAGCGATTATTTGTACATGGACGATTACCCTCAATTGAAATACGAAAATCTTCAAATGTACGATACTCTCGTAAATTATTATGATTCCAGTTGTCGAATAGACCGATGAATGTTGGTGGCTCTTGTCCCTGTTTGATAATTGATATTGTTGTGTTGCGGTCGCGACCTGCCGGATGTGTATACAAATATATGGATGCACACTCTACGCATTTTTTCATACTTTTTGTGTCAGAGAGTGCGCCCATCCACACCCAAATAACACTCCCGACATCTAAGAGCCAATTAGCCTCAGGTATAAGACTATTTTGGGAGAATCCAAGTACTTCTTCGCCCACAAATGCATTCTCCATGACAATGCATTGATACAAATGTTTGCCAGACTCTTCTAAAATTTCTTCGGTTTCCGAGCAATAACTTCCTCGTCCTGCAACGTATAAATAATATTTTAAGTAAATTCAGAACATATTTATGACAATTTTCTCAATTACTGTACCTCCTAATTGACTCCAAAATTCCTCATTTTCTTTTCCTTCCGCAACGAGAGGCGCCGCAACTGGTGCAAGACGTCGAGACGCTTCTCTAGCGTCACCAGTACTTTTTCCACCGCACCATACAATCGGCGACGTCGAAAAAAGAATGAATACACCACCAGAGTCCAAAGAACTTGCTCGCAATGGTCGTTCAACAGCTTTAGAGGTATATGGTGTTGAACCAAAAACTCTTACAAGATATTTATGCGGTGCTTAAATGAATTAATTTTACGTTAATTACACTTGCTTGATTTTTTTAATCATAAGATAAATTATTGTAGATAACTTACGGCTATCTTGATGGGGTCCAGCAAGAATTCTCAATTTCCCTCCATAAATTTGGAGTAAATGTGATGGTTCGCAGCCTTGCGAAGCTTTCACTAATTGTGCAGCGGTGTCTTCAGCTAGTCGACATGCCGCTTCTAATGCCGCCTCTCTATCAACGCTCGTTGAATGTGCACCGTTCCAACAATAGACAATAGACTTTTCTCGTCTACCGCTACCATAGATATATCTAATAATGTAGCAAACACCAGCGTAGAAAATTCCATTTAATTCGTCTTTGGTTTCTTTTACCTCTCTCATATTATCCCTTTTGCTTACTCGCCAAACAGTTTTTTTTCCACTTCCATCGTCAATTAATTGACATTCAGCAGCCATTCGTGGTCTTTCATTCATGTACTCAGAATCAAATGACGTTTGAAGAATCAACGGCCGTGAACGCGCTGGCTCCCATGAACGTAACAGTGATTTCATTTCCAACGGCTCTGCATCTTCAATAGCTCGCGCAACACGTAAACATGAACTATAGCCTTTTTTCTTGACGAATCCACGTGCATTCCTCACTGCTTCCAATTTTTCACGAGCATCCACCTCACGACCGACCCATGCCCAAACGCCAGCTTCGCCACGATCAATAATAAATACTGAATTTGACGTTAAATCGCTACGAAAAATCGGCCCAGATTTCAATTCAGCGACTTTATATTTTCCTGACTGCTCACAACACTTGTACAGCTTTATTGCTGATGGTGTATGGGAATGACGTTGCGATTGTGGAAGTACTACACGTGCTTTTGGATCCAAAATCCGATCAAATAATTTTTTATCTTCACCTTTTAATGTTTGTTCGTATCCATCGTCAACAATTATAATACGCACGTTATTATTTTCTTTTCTTGGCTCTAAAATTCTCACTGCATGTCGTTTGTGTAGAGGATTAGCATTGGTGCCCAGCCACAGGAAAATAACTCCTTGCGATTGGATATCCAGTATCATCACGTCTCCAGAAGAAAAATGTTCCCAAGAAATAGTTTCCATTTCAATTGTAATGGGTATCGCCAATCCTGTTACACGTTGCAATATCATTTGGGGATTCTCCAAGTGCATTCGTTCGATTCTAAGGTGCTGCCGAAAATAAGCGAGAAAACGAGAACTCTCACGACCCTCTGATTCTCTGAAGAGAATTGTCGCACCAACTTGAGCATCAAGTTCTGCAGCTCGAAGTGCTGCAGCACCCGACATTGTCGAGTCACAGCTACTACCGATCCAGAAATGAATTGTTTTCACTGCATTATTACCCTTGATTTCCTTGAGCTGAAGATTAGAAATATGATTATAATTTAAAAGCTAAAAATTCGAATATTTATATAATTAAAGTCATATTTACTTACAGGCATTTCTGGATAAGGGAGTCCACCATCTTTGGAAGATATTGCATAAATAATATAAGCTGACTCGGATAAAAAATGTCCAATAATATTCCTCGGCACTGAAATCGCTTGCAAACCCTGATGAAGAATCGAAAAAATAAAAAATGATTATAGGAAAGAATTAATTGTAGAATTAATTGAAAAAAATATTTTAATACCTCAATTTTCCAGATAATAAATGCTGTTCGGTTTCTCGGGACATTCCTAAATGCATCACTTCCTGAATCATCAGAACTACTTTTGTCATCCTGTCGCAACACACGAGAACACGATTCATACATTTTCTGTAATATTTAAAAAACTATTGGCTCACTATACAAAACGCAAAAGCCCTCACGAGCCGCACATGTGTTGTGAATAGAACACAGTATATGCCTGTTGAATATGAACTCGAGCTATCGCTTGTTTAATTCAAACATTAGAAGTTTGCGTTATAAATCGCGTGATACTGATCAATGGTTAAAAAACACATGCGGCCACTTTATAATACACATTAGTGAGTTTTGCGTGCTAAATTCGAAACCTACATCTTCAACATATCACGCTTGCGTTACTGGAGCAACTCAATCATCTCTCATCAAGAATTAATACACTTTTTAGCACGCCACGCTTTTACACATAATCCTATAATTTTTATTTATCTATTCTTCTTTTCTTCATTCAATTAACTTACATTGTAAAAATATTTAATTATCATTACTAAATGTATTTTAAAAATTGATCAAGGTTTTAAAACTCACTCGTTTTGAGTATCCCATGATCTTCAAGGATAAAAATACTATTTTATTAAAATTTTTCCAGGTAAATACAACAAAGGAGGATGATGTGAGTGTAACTGTTCACAGGCGACTGACACACGCGAGTTCATCAAGCTAAAAAAGAAACCATAGTAGTTGGTGCGATGGGACTAGGTCCGGAAATGGGTCCCGGAACTTGGTGCGGCCAACTGTGACCAGCGGGCACCTCATGAATACACACATCCGACCATGCGGGCTTCTCCGCTTACATGACATACTCATTACCTAACGCACCTGTTCTTACTCTCTTTTTCTCTCTCTCCTTCTCCATTATTCATTATTTTCTCCTTCACTCAAAATCATGTACTGGTATAAACAGTACATACAATTAGCTCATCACAATGACACAAAGAACTATGAGCCAATCCGTTAAATTCTTTTGTCCTCTTTATCTTTCTCTCGTTTGTTTTTGATGAGCTAATTTCATAACTGTGGAATAAATGTATTTATCGAACTATGAGAGATATATATGAAATATTTTCGGTCTTTTTTATAGTTTTTACAGAGGTGAAAGGTAATATACACCGAAGTTTTATGGCATCACCTATGGAGAGAAGGGAGCGATCGGATAACTTCCGCAATTCCTTTCTATGGTTTAGATTATTTTTATTTATTTCATTTTTCTTTTTAGTCTGGTTATGTTGTCGTTTGTAAACAAATTTTAATAATGAAACAAAAGACACAATGGGGCGCAATGATGTTGATAATTATGATGGTGGTTTGACAGATATTTAAGAAAAAAGAGGGGGTGAGAGAGGAGTAGAAAGAGTGGAAAATAAAGAAGAAAACGCGATTTTATCGGATGACAAGACAATGGATGTCTGATGGACTGGCAGGACAAACAAATAACTTGTCCTAGTGGTAAATATCAGTGATAAATTTTCATTTAGTATAAATTCAATTTTATATTCATTTTTTTTTTTTTGCGTATTATATTTGTGACAGTTAAACATTTCGCATTGGGCAAAAACATCTTGATAAAACCACGAAGTGATACAAATGTTCACGAGGATAATATTTGCTCGTTAGTTCAGTGTGAGTGTGAAGAATCTTTGAATTATTCTTCGATATTGAAACAATTAAAATTGGAGGATGGTGAAAAAATGTCACCTACACGAGACATGGAAACACATATTTGTACTAGTTGTTTTAATCAAGAGAATAAAGTAATGGGATTTCGTACTCGAGAAATTTCTTCGTTGCGTTTGGTTATTCAAGGACATGAAATACTGAATTATCAAGGTATTAAACATTCACCAGAGGATGTTGCACCATACTGGAAAAAAGACTCCCGTATGTGGCTGTGGAAATCCATAAGACTCACACGTAAACGACGCAATAAATCTAAATCACTCACACGGTTTCCATCATTTGCCTGATTATCCATTCAACAGTAAAGTGATTTTTTACTATTTTACTATGAAGTTTTTTTTTAAATATAATATATACACGTATTTAGATATATATGTTATTAATATATGTGTTTATGAGTGATTGAACAAGTACGTATGTACTATAATTAAATTTTATAGTACATAAAAATTCGTATGTACATATGTTTTTTAAACAATCGAATAAATTCTATGCACGTCTGATGAGTGGATCTTTTAAAGATTTTTAACAAAAGAAAAAATTGTGAATAATTATCCAATATATTCAAATTAATTGGTTAAAATAATTTAACAGCACGTTTTCACTGGTTCAGCAGTTTCCTTTGACTCCATTTCATCAGTCTCAGTTTGCTCGCCCATTTCAAAACGTGCGAAATCCACGATTTCAGCCTGAGCAGCGAGCAAAACTTGTTGAACAGTCAAACTAGGATCCAATAAAAATTCCTGATGGATCATTGTCGATTCATCGTCTGCATTGCTCATTGGCTCATCTACACCCACTTCACCGATTCTACTGGGATTCATGCCTGAAATTAATGTCATATAATGAATTCTGTTATTTACTTCAGTTTTGCAAATTAATTATTTTCCTTATTTTGTTTTACTTACCTATAATATGTTGACATAATTGCATGCCCAACAGATTATTAACAGGGGCTTGGCATTTATATCCCAATAATGCACCATACTTTCCAACAGATACTGGAATAGGATTTACTGGTGTTGGATGTGTGCAGCCAACTAATTCAATATCAGGATGAACGCTCATTTGTAATGCACGTCTTACTGATATATTTTCTCCTAAATTGCCAATTGTCAATGCCACATGGTCTGCTATGGTTTTTCCATCCATTACTGGCAAACTTTTGAGAAATTCTGCATCGAGTGAAATTTTTTTGACTTTATCACCTGGCGATAACTCACCAGTGTGTTTTACAATTGCTGTGATAATTGTTTCAGCCAAACTGTGGAACGTTTTGTTACGAGCAACGAAATCTGTCTCGCAATTTATTTCAACAAGAACACCATGATTTTTATTCACCATTACAGCAACTAGACCTTGGGTAGTTGATCTTCCTTGGAGCTTTTGTGCTTTTGACCAACCCAAAGCCTGTGCTTGTTCTTTCAACCATGCTTCTGCCTATAAATAAAATTAAAACTGTTTATATCTATTGAATAAATTATAGTATCCATTTAATTTTAATTATTATAATTAATTTTGTGTATATACTTTTCCCAGATCATTTTCATGTAATTCCAACGCTTTTTTACAATTGGTAAATGTGTATCCAGTTTTTTTTCGTAATTTTCCTAATAGAGATTTACTGGTGGATTGCCAAAGAGTATTTCCAGTACTCAAGTACCGACAAAATTGGCCAGAAAACATCTAGAACAAAAAAATTGAGGTTATACATTGTTATATACCTCACATCGAAATGACAATATCATAACCTCCAAAATAACTATGACATTAATAGAAAAATGAATGAAATAAGAAATATTAAATAAATATTTTCAAATAATGTTTAAATAGCTTGTAAAATAAAATTTGATTGCAAAATCGATTGAGCAAACGTTGCCTAGAAACTTCAAATTGATTTCTTTAGGTTATCTATACGTTAAACGAGTTCTCTGTAGCCGGGTTAGGCATATAAAAGTAAATATATAGAATCATTTAATTCGAAGTAATACCTTGATGGAATAAAAAAGACAAACTGGGGATTTTTTTATATAATCATGGTCAATTGTGTGGAAGATAAGAATTCTATAAATAAATAATTGATAATTAAGCCGCAACGCAATTCACTCACCGTGTAGATACTGTAGAACACAGACTATACACTTTCACGTGGAGACTTTAAATGTATGTGTGTACATATGTATTTATGATTGTACATATTGATACATATGTATAACATCACATGGAATGATAAAAATGACAATTGGATCTGCATTTCCAAAGCGAAAATATCAAGAGGACATAGAATAAATATGCTTCATTTTTCAATTAATAATTCGTAAAATTTTATATATTTATATGAGTTGCAATCATTTCATTCATTGACTATATTATTCTAGATTTAATTTATATTGATTATAATATATTCCCATTGATAATGAGCTCTGATTGGAGAAGAGAATCATTAAGCCAAAAGTCATTGAAGAGTGCTTTGAAAAGATCTTCTGCTGAATTCCCAAATGTCTTGGACACAAAAATTGAACCGCTTTTTTCATTGCCTGGAAATTTGTTAGCTTCAAGTTCACATGAACATGGGAAAATAAAACGACGATTAAATCATTCACTTCCTTATACTGAGAAACGATTAAAAAAAGAGAAATTTCGAAAATTCATGATCGATATTTTAGTTGGACAATTGAAAATACCCGGAGATATAGATTTTGATAATAAAAATATAAATAAATATTACAATTATGTAAGAAATGGGGTCGATACCATTCATGTTGATTCAATAGATGATAAAATTGTGGAGAAAATTAAAAAACTTATTCCTAGTCATTTATGTGATGGATTTCATGATACAATGAGCAATTTAATGATTGAAGTTGATGATGATTATGTGACTGCTATCAAGAGATCAATTATGAATTTTGTGCTGACTGAAGAAACTGATCATGATGAGGTAATAAATTGATAAATATTCTGTTAATTAAGGAAATCATTATTTTTAATAATGGGTTGTTGTTATATCGATTAGAATATTTCATCTATGAGGAACCCTGATGAATCAAGAGAACTCGAAAGAGTGAAAAACAATCAAATACTATTGGAGAAAAATTTACATTTATTCAATTCCTGTATGAAAATGACTTGGGAGCATTGGGTGCAGAATTGGGAATCATTTCAACTAATTGATATAGAATATTTAAAATCCAGTTTGGACAGTTGGAGTTTGACAAACTTAAAGCATGTCATTTCATCTCAAATTGAAGAACACAAAAAAATTTTAATAGCTTCATGGTTTGGGAATATCCAAAATATATTTTTATTGGTAAATTACTTGAGAAATAATTTTAGTGTATTTTTTAATTTGAGAATAACAATTTCATTGCATTTTTTTTTTCACTAGAATAACAAGAAGAAAATTGTGCCTAGTCCTTTTCAAACAGAACGTTTCAAGTCATTTTTTGACTGTGCAAGTAAAATGATGGAGAACCAGCTGTTAAAAATATGCGAAAGAACTCTTCGAGAATTCCTCAACTTCATCTTGTCAAGTTCTTCAGTTAATCGATTTAAATTAAATATTATTGTACAGTCCAATGAACTCATTCTTGATCCCCCTATCAATGAATTCAAAGAAGCCTTCTGCAAAATTTTTTCTGATATAGTTGATGCTGTGAGTGATATCGAAAGATTAGAAACTAAATTGTATCTTGATTGGACTGGGACATCGAATTTTTTAAAGGTAGATATCGTATAAAAAATTCAAATTAAAAATGAATTTGTTTCGTATATTGCAAAATTATTTATTTCTTTAGCCTCAAGTGTCGAAATGTACTATCGAAGACTACGAATTAATTATTGCAGAGTTTCTAGATCATCACAGATCCCAACCAGAACAAATAATGAACCATCTATGCAAGTAGGTCAATTTTATTTATGAATTTGTAATATATGTAGCATTAAATAATTAAAATTTTTAATATACAGATATTCAATATTTTATAACGATGAAGAATTGAACAAAATAAAGACATTTTTGTCTGAAAATAAAACAAGTCTCGATGATTATCAGGAAAAAATATCTTACTATCATAATTTAGCAGTGAACATTCCAATATTGATAGAAAAAACAATATTCGCTGGATTATTCGAAATAACGCAGGAAGAGTTTATTAATACAATTGTCAAGTCTGTAAATTTATTAGAAAAATTACTGATTGATCGTGTTGTGACACAATATCAAGCTCAAGCCAAGGTGTAAGTGTAATAGTCAGAATTATATGTTTATTAATCAATTGCTGTTATTGACAGATTTGTAACCTTTAATCCCTTTGATTACAGAACTGGTGGTGAGTATCAAGTGATTGCCTATAGAGCCTTAAAACATCCAAGTAATACATCAGCTTTAATGGAATTGATTGAATTTACACAAACAGTTGAGGAAATTACTCTCAAAACTTTAGAAAATAATCTGCAGGAAATCATTGAAAATATTAAATTTTTATCCGACTATTGGCTTTTAACTGACAGTGAAATAAAAACAAATAATGAGGTATTCAATTGGTATCACAAGATGCCAAAAACTCTCGAAGAAATTCATCGGGTAATTAAGATGAAAACCCAAGAGTTCCAGGATGTATTGAAAACACGTTATCAAAAGTTTAATGATGAACTTGAATCATACGCAAAGCAAGTTGATGAAATTCAACAGTGGGGTGATATAGAAGAAGTGTTTAGATATCAAAAGAAAACTCAGAACTTGGAAAATAAATTAAATGCTGCAATGGATAAAATTGAAAAATTTAATGAAGAAGAAATTGCCTTTGGATGGGAAATAACACAATATCCAATGAGAAAAAATATTGTTGATCGTTTAATGCCATTTAAAAAGCTTTATGATGCAATCTGTGATTTTCATGTTCAACATGAAAAATGGACAACCTCAGTTATTGGTGCTCACAATCCTGAAGATATTGACAGTTGTGTCAATGTTGCTTTTAGGACTTTATTCAAATTGGAGAAGTCTTTAGAAGCACCTGCAGCGAAAGCGTTAGCTAGTTCAGTACGAGAAAAAATTGAAGAATTCAGAAATCACATTCCAACAATTATGACACTGGGGAACCCTGGTATGAAATCACGCCATTGGGATCAAGTTGCTGCAATTGTTGGGTTCCCCATTACGGTCGATGCTGACCTGACTCTGGGGAAAATTTTAACCATGGGATTAGATAATTATATTGATAAATTTGATGGGATTGCCGAGGCTGCGTCGAAGGAGAGTAGTTTGGAGAAAAATATTATTGCAATGCAGAAGGACTGGAAACACATGTCTTTTACTGTCAATCCTTATAAAGACACTGGAACTTTTGTCATTAGCGGCGTTGATGAAATCCAAGTTATGCTAGATGATCACATTACTAAGAGTGCCACCATAAAAAATTCAGCATATATTGCACCGTTTGAAACTGAAATATCGTAAGTTATATGAAATAATATTTTATATTGGATAAAATTTTTAAAAAGTGCTATATTAATTTTTCTTTTCTGCTATTTTCAGAAAATGGGAATCTAAACTACTTCTTCTTCAGGATATTTTAGATCAGTGGTTGAAAGTTCAAGGCACATGGATGTATTTAGAGCCGATTTTTTCAAGCCCAGATATTCAACAACAAATGCCAGATGAAGGCAAACGTTTCAGTGCTGTGGATAAAACGTGGAGGGATATTATGAAGACTGTATACAGCGATCCGAATGTTATGTCAGTTGTGGAGATAGATAAAATGTTGGAGAGATTGAGAAAGAGTATGGGTCAACTAGATCTCATTCAAAAGGGTTTGAGTGATTATTTAGAGAAGAAACGATTATTTTTCCCGCGATTTTTCTTTCTCTCTAATGATGAATTATTAGAAATTTTATCCCAAACAAAAGATCCAACTAGGTAAACATTCGTTAATTGAATTTTCATTATAGCAATTATGATATTAATAATATTTTACACTCTAGGGTTCAACCACATTTGAAAAAATGCTTTGAAGGTATAGCAAAACTCGATTTTGACGATAACTTGGACATTCATAAAATAATATCCACCGAAGGTGAAATTGTTGATTTATCCGATGTAATATCAACTTCGGCAGCAAGAGGACAAGTAGAAAAATGGCTTTTAGAACTTGAAACAGACATGCGGAAAAGTATTCGAAATATTACTAAACAAACAATCGACGCATATCCTATTAAGGAAAGAACAACGTGGGTGCTTGACTGGCCAGGTCAAATGATATTGGCTGTCAGTCAACTCTATTGGACGCAGCAGATTGAAGCAGCTATGATCAATGGTGTAAATGGATTGAAGCAATATTTGGATCAATGTCAGAATGAATTGAATGGAATAATTTTAATTATTCGAGGAAAACTATCCAAACAAAATCGCATTACATTAGGTAAAAATCAACAATACGAAAAATTATTTCACTCTGTCAAAGAATTTTTAATTCACCTAAAGAATGTTAATTTTTTCAGAGGCTCTTGTCACACTAGATGTACATGGAAAGGACGTTCTAACACAGTTGTGGAAAGATCAAGTAGTTAAAAATACGGATTTCAAATGGCTTTCTCAATTACGATATTACTGGCAGGTATATGTCATCTATAATTATTCAAAAAAAAATTATACAATAATCCATTCATGTATTTAGGATGAAAATTTATTTGCTTATATGATCAACTCGAATTTGCGATACGGATACGAGTACCTTGGTAATTCTTCACGACTCGTCATTACCCCCTTAACAGACAGATGTTATCGTACGTTATTCGGAGCATTGAGTCTTAACTTGGGTGGTGCACCAGAAGGTCCAGCTGGTACTGGTAAAACTGAAACGACGAAAGATTTAGCAAAGGCAATAGCAAAACAATGCGTTGTATTCAATTGCTCTGACGGACTGGATTACAAAGCACTCGGAAAGTTTTTCAAAGGTTTAGCATCATGCGGTGCATGGTCGTGTTTCGATGAATTCAATCGAATCGATCTTGAAGTATTGTCCGTTGTCGCTCAGCAAATTCTTACAATTCAACGAGGTATTCATTCCGGCGTTGAAAAATTGCTATTTGAGGATACAGAAATCGTATTGGATCCTACGTGTGCTGTATTTATTACGATGAATCCTGGGTATGCCGGTCGATCAGAATTGCCAGACAATTTGAAAGCATTGTTTAGATCAGTGGCAATGATGGTGCCAGATTATGCGTTAATTGCTGAAAATACTCTTTATTCATTTGGATTTTACAATGGCCGACCATTAGCTGTAAAAATTGTCACAGCGTATAAACTCTGTTCAGAGCAATTAAGCAATCAGTGTCACTATGATTATGGTATGAGAGCTGTAAAATCAGTATTGATAGCTGCAGGAAATTTAAAATTGAAATATCCAAATGAATCTGAAGATGTTTTGATATTGAGGAGTATTAATGACGTTAATTTACCCAAGTTTCTCAGTCATGATCTTCCTCTATTCCATGGTATTACCTCCGATCTGTTTCCAGGCATTAAATTACCCAAGCCTGATTACAATCATTTGAATGAATCGGTAAATCAAATATGTATCAAGTTAAATATTCAGTGTACGCCATTTTTCCTGGAAAAAATTCAACAAATTTACGAAATGATGATTGTTAGACATGGTTTCATGATTGTCGGTTTACCTTTTGGCGGAAAGACAACAGCTTACCGTGTCTTGGCAGAATCACTTGAACTTCTTGAAGAAAATTCTCTAATGGATGAACACAAAGTAGAAATTGTTGTCATAAATCCTAAGTCTATTACGATGGGTCAATTGTATGGACAATTCGATTCAGCTTCGCATGAATGGAGCGATGGAATATTGGCCGTGAGCTATAGAAATTTCGCAATATCAACTAATAAAAGTCGAAAATGGTTGATATTTGACGGACCTGTTGATGCTGTATGGATTGAGAATATGAATACTGTATTGGATGATAATAAAAAACTTTGTTTAATGTCGGGAGAAATTATTCAATTATCATCAACGACTAATTTGATATTCGAACCGATGGATCTAGAAGTTGCATCACCAGCAACTGTTTCTAGATGTGGAATGATTTATATGGAGCCTATAATGCTGGGATGGATACCGTTACTTGATTCTTGGTTGAAGACATTGCCACAAATATTTAGCGAATATTTTAAAAATCATTTAAAAAATCTTTTCATTCGATTCTGTCCAGCTTTGCTACATTTAATACATCGATGTGGCGCAAAGGTTTATCATTAAAAATTAATATTATTAATAATGAATTTATCTAACTCGGTATTTTTTACAGGAAATGCTCGATATATCGGATGCAAATCATACCAAGTCAGTTATGCATCTCATGGACTGTTTACTAGAAGACTTCAAGGACGAATCAAGTGTTCAAAAAATTTCTGACTTTGAATTACGTGCTCAAATTGAGGTAAAAGTGATTTTTTCTCTCTGTCAATTAGTGTAGTTAGTTTATATAGCACAAAACAATTTATTTTCAGGGTTCGTTCTTTTTTTCGTGCATTTGGGCAATGGGTGGAACTCTGACAGCAACATATCGCGAGTGGTTTAACGATCTTTTCAGAGCATTGATGGCAGACGAATTACCCACAGACATTCGTGATCGATTTACTCTGTCACCAGACATCATTAATCCACAAAAAACATATATAACCATGATACCTAGCGATGGGCTTGTGTATGACTATAAATTCATCAGAGAAGATAAAGGACTATGGATACCGTGGACTGAAGATCTCAAGAACGTTCCATCTTTACCTAGAGACATTCCTGTCAATCAAATAATTGTAAATACACGTGAGACTATTAGATATTTTTATTTATTTACGCAACTAGTGATCAATCACAAGCCAATTCTACTCGTTGGATCAACTGGAACGGGAAAATCTGTCTACATTACGGAATATTTAATGAAAAAATCAAATCTACAAATTTTCAAGCCACTTTTTATCACATTTTCTGCACAAACAACTGCTAATCAAACACAGGATATTATTATGAGTAAAATGGATAAAAGAAAGAAAGGTGTATTTGGTCCACCACCTGGGAAACATTGGGTTGTCTTTGTTGATGATGTTTCAATGCCATCGAGAGAGGAATACGGAGCACAACCACCTATTGAATTATTAAGGCAGTGGCTTGATCATAGTATATGGTATGACAGGAAAGAATTAATTCCTATGCAGCTTGTGGATATGCAATTAATTTGTGCGATGGATGTTCCATCGGTTGGCAAAGATGTTACACCAAGATTTAAAAGACATTTCTTCCCACTGGGCATTTGTGAATTTGGTGATGATGTGATGTATAATATTTTTAGTAAAATTATGTTATGGCACTTGGAGTGTCGTGGGTTTGATGAATCCTTTATTGGAGCTGTGGATAATATTGTTTTTGGAACATTGGACGTTTATAAAGAAAGTTTAAAATATTTATTACCAACTCCAACAAAGTCACATTATTTATTTAACTTACGAGATTTCTCACGAGTCATTCAAGGTGTTCTTCTATCACGTCCTGAAACAACTGCGAATATTGTATGTATTATTTTAGCAATGGTGTTGTTATATTTTTGCATTAATTTGGAATAAATTCAGGTTGCTATGAAGAGATTGTGGGTTCATGAAATTCTTCGAGTCTTTGGTGATCGTCTGGTGGATGAGACAGATATGATTTGGTTAGTAGAGCAAATTAGAAAAACATTGTTTAATCGTATGAACGAAAACATAAATGAATTATTTGATGATTTTCTTGATCAATCCAACAAATCGGTGAGTACTGAAATATTTTTAAAACAATATGACTGACACTATTGATAATGTAAATTATATTTCGGTGATATATTTAGATAACTGAATTTCATCTGAGAAATTTAGTGTACTGCGATTTTCAGCAGCTATCAAAAGGCACGAAATTATATATGGAAGTGAAAGATTTAGATTATCTTGCAAATATTGTCACTGAATTTTTAACCGAGTTTAATTCTATGTCGAAGAAACCAATGAACTTGGTGCTCTTCCGGTAAGTTTATTTAACATTTAATTATGACTACACAGATAAGTATTAATGATAAACATTTTACATGAAGATTTGCAGTAGAGCATGTGTCTAAGATTAACAGAATATTAATGCAACCACGCAGCCACGCCCTATTAGTAGGCGTCGGTGGATCAGGTAGACAATCATTGACTCGTTTAGCATCTTATATCTCAGATTACGAGCTGCTTCAAGTGGAGATAACTCAACAATATGGCGTTCATGAATGGCACGAGAATCTGAAGAATATACTTCGTAAAACTACATCGACTGATCTTCACACGACGTTTTTCTTCACTGATATTCAGATTAAAGAGGAATCTTTTCTTGAAGATATCAGTAATTTAATGAACTCTGGAGAAGTTCCAAATCTCTTTAAAACTGATGAAAAAACAGAATTGTGTGAAAAAATGCGGATGCTAGATAGACAAAAGGATAAGTCATTACAAACTGATGGAAGTCCTGTTGCGCTATTTAATTATTTTATTCAAGTTACTCGTGAACAATTACATGTTGTTGTTGCCATGTCACCAACGGGTGACAGTTTTCGAACACGTATCAGAAAGTTTCCAGCATTAGTTAACTGCTGCACCATCGATTGGTTTCAACCGTGGCCCGATGACGCATTATTAGCAGTAGCGACAAAATTTTTAGGAGAAATGCAACTTCCTGATGATGAACGCATTGCTTGTATTGACATGTGTCAATACTTTCATACATCAACGCAAAATCTTTCTAAAGAATTTCTTCGCCGAGCTCGGAGGTAGTACATATATATTTGTTTTTCAATTTTCTTTTCATTCACTTTAAATTGAATTTATAAAATTTTCATTGTTATATTTATTCATGATTCTTAGACACAACTACGTTACTCCCACATCCTATCTCGAGTTAATCAATACATTCAAAAGCCTTTTAGACCAAAAACGTTTAGAAGTAGTCGAGGCAAAACGACGATACGAAGTGGGATTAAATAAACTTGACTCGACGCATAAACAGGTGGAAAAAATGCAAAGACTTTTAGTTGCCCTTCAACCAAAATTAATCGAAGCAGCTAAGGATGTTGAGAAAATGGTAGAGAGTGTAGAAAAAGAGAGTGAAGACGTCGCTGCTATTGAACGAGTAGTTCAAAATGATGAACAAGCTGCAATGGTAAATAATTTAAGAATAAATCTTTCGCCATGTAAATGCAGATGCTTATTGTAAATAAATAAATTTATTTCAGGTTGTAGCAGCAGCTGCTGAAGAAATACGGCACGAATGCAATGTCGACTTAGAATTGGTAATGCCTATTCTTGATTCTGCAAACAATGCATTAAATACATTGACTCCGCAAGACATTCAAATTGTAAAGACAATGAAGAGTCCACCGGCGGGTGTGAAATTAGTTATGGAAGCCATTTGTATTCTCAAGGATATTAAACCCGATCGTGTTCCCGGTGAAAGCGGAAAATTTATCGAAGATTATTGGAAACCATCGTTACGTGTGCTTAATGATATGAAATTCCTGGAGTCTCTTTTATTATTTGACAAGGATAGTATTCCTGAACGTATAATGACGAAAATTCGTACAACAATATTGACAAACCATAATTTTGATCCAGATAAAATAAAAAATGCTTCAGCAGCATGCGAAGGTCTTTGTAAATGGGTTATTGCATTGTCTGAATATGATAAGGTTGCGAAAATTGTAGCGCCAAAAAAAATTGCTTTGGCTAAAGCAGAAGGGAAATATGAGGAAGCATTGAGTACATTGGAAGTGAAGCGAGGACAATTAAAAGAAGTTCAACAAAAGTTGGAGCGATTGATGGACTTGTTGACACAAAGAAAGTCTGAATTTCAAGGAATGACTGATGAGGTTAATGAATGTGAGTTAAAGCTCAAACGAGCTGAAGAACTTATTGGTGGTCTTGGTGGTGAATATAGTAGATGGAGTGACACAGCTAAAATACTTGGAGAACGTTATTTCAAATTAACTGGTGACATTCTAATTGGATCTGGTGTTGTGGCATATCTTGGCGCTTTTACAATGCAATATCGACAAGGACAAATTAACGATTGGGTTAGACTATGCAAGCAATGTAATGTTTATTGTTCATCAAACTTTGAGATGAGTGAAACACTTGGTGACTCAGTTTTAATTAGATCTTGGAACATTTTTGGGCTACCTACTGACTTATTCTCCATTGACAATGCAATTATCGTATCAAAGTCACGAAGATGGCCTCTGATGATCGATCCGGAAAATCAAGCGAATAAATGGGTGAAGAACATGGAAAAAGAATCAGCGATAAATGTAATTAGATTGAGTCAGAGAGATTATATGAGAGTTTTAGAGAATGCCATTCAATTTGGACAGCCAGTGCTATTGGAGAATGTTAATGAGGAACTTGACGCGGTATTGGAACCGTTATTGCTTAAACAAACGTTCAAATCTACTGGTGCATTGTGTATTAAACTCGGTGACTCTATAATCGAGTACAATGACAAATTTCGTTTTTACATCACAACTAAGTTACGAAATCCTCATTATTTACCGGAAATCGCGGTGAAAGTTACATTATTAAATTTTATGATTACTCCAATTGGTCTGGAGGATCAATTGCTGGGTATTGTCGTTGCTAAAGAGCGGCCAGAGTTGGAATCTGAAAAAAATCAATTGATAATTCAAGGTGCTGCTAACAAAAAGTAAGTATCAACTTCTATGTATACATATACGTGTATATATAATGGATATTTTGAATGGAATATTTTCAATTAAGGCAACTGAAGGACATAGAGGACAAAATTTTGGAAGTTTTGTCAGAATCAAAGGAAAATATTCTTGAAGATCAAACGGCTATTTCCATTTTGAGTACGTCAAAAGTTTTAGCAATTGAAATTGAAGCGAAACAAGCCGCTGCTGAGATTACAGAGATGTCAATTGATCATGCAAGACTTGAGTACACTCCAATAGCTATTCATAGTACCACACTCTTCTTCACAATTGGTATTAATATATTTATTATTTTATCGCCATGTCCTCTGTATCGATTTAATTTATTTTTATTTCTAGTTGTGCTTTCAAATATTGATCCAATGTATCAGTATTCGCTCGTATGGTTTGTTAATCTATTCAAGGCGATGATAGACAATACACCACCCGTGAAAGAGCTCGACCAGCGACTGAAAGACCTGACAAAAGCTTTCACTTATTCACTTTACATTAATATCTGTCGATCATTATTTGAGAAAGATAAACTTCTGTTTTCTCTGCTACTTACGATAAATGTGTTGAATGTAAAAGGAGAAATATCTATTGCACAATGGATGTTTTTCTTAACTGGTGGTGTAGGTTTAGAAAATCCTGATGAAAAACCGGCCAAGTGGCTGACGACAAACTCTTGGGATGAGATTTGTCGACTCAATTCTATCTCGAAGTTCACGGTAAGATAATGAAAAATTGTAGAACGTAATTGAAAAGTATTGTTTACATTCATGATTGTGAAATGTATTTAACTTCAGGGAGTGAAAGAAAACTTTATGAAAAATGCTGAAAAGTGGAAATTAATATTTGACGACAATGAGCCGCAATCACAAACTTATCCGGAGCCATTTGATAAACTTGATCAGTTTGAAAAATTGCTGATCATTCGTTGTTTAAGACCTGATAAACTTGTGCCGGCGGTACAATTTTTTGTTGAAGGTAATTAATTATTTTTCAAAGTCAATATGAATGTAAAAAACTGTAAAATAATGAAAAATTAGTAATATTGAAAGAAAAATTATTTATTGTAGATCAATTGGGAAAGGAATTTATTGAACCACCAACATTTGATCTTGCTTCATCTTTTGTTGATTCATTTTGCTGTATTCCCCTTATATTTATACTAACTCCTGGCGCAGATCCGACAGCAACTCTCTTAAAATTCGCTGACGATCAAGGATTCGGAACATCCAGACTATTTTCGTTGTCATTGGGACAGGGTCAAGGTCCAATAGCTGAACATTTGATTGATGAAGGTGTGAAGAATGGCACGTGGGTTATTCTTCAAAATTGTCATCTTGCCAAGAGTTGGATGCCAGCTTTGGAAAAAGTATATTTATTATGTCTACCACTTCATTTAAATCAACTACCATTATTAATATATTTTTTTCTCTAATTTTTATTGCAGATCTGTGAAGGATTTACGCCGGAAACTGTTCATCCGGATTTCCGACTTTGGCTAACGAGTTATCCCTCGGGATACTTTCCAATTAGTGTTCTTCAAAATGGCGTCAAGATGACAAATGAACCGCCCAAGGGTTTACGCTCAAATATTACGAGATCGCTTCTTCAAGTTTGTTAAATAATTCACAAATCATAAATCATCTAGTGTGTATTTTACTATAATTAAACTCCAATTACTTTATTTGTTTCAGGATCCTATTTGTGATCCAGATTTTTTTAATAAATCAATGCAAAAAGATGTATTCAAGAGAATGTTATTCTCCCTATGTTTCTTTCATGCAATTGTTCAGGAAAGAAAAAAATTTGGACCAATCGGCTGGAATAATCCATATGAATTTAATGAGACTGACCTCAGAATCAGTGCTCTTCAGCTCAAGATTTTTCTGGATCAATATGACGACGTGCAATACGAGGCACTTAAATATCTCACTGGTTAGTTCAATATTTAAATTAAAATTAAAATGTTTGCTTTACTTTTTTCTTTTTTAGGTTTCTCTCACTAAATTAATTATATATAAACGAAATGAATTTCAGCCGAGTGTAATTACGGTGGACGAGTGACGGACGAGTGGGATCGTCGTACATTAAATACAATTCTCGAAGTTTTTTATTGCAAAGCAGCGACAGAAGACACGAGCCATCGTTTCGATTCGTCCGGCCAATATTATGTTCCACTGGCATCAGATCACAATGAGTTTCTTGACTACGTGAGAAGCTTACCGATGCTGACGGGACCAAGTGTCTTCGGTATGAATAATAATGCTGACATTATTAAAGATCAACAGGAAGCGGAGCTTATGCTGTCATCGATTCTCTCCACTCAGGTGAATTAAAATGAAATATTATATACTTTTATTGTGTCCATATATAAATGATAAAATATAATTGATTACTATTTTTTTTATTTTTTTTTGTTATTTTTTACGCCTTCAGGAGCTTGAAGTAAGTTGTATGAAGGCTATTTAAATTATCTTTAACAATTGAAATATTATTAAAATACATAATAAATATCTTGATATAATTTTTAAAGCTTCCTAAAAGTTTTTGGGAAAAGGTAATGATGTATCGAAAATATATATTCTTTTTATTATCATTGAGCTAATATATTTTATTTTTTATATTCATAATCTACGATATAGGACACAACGCAATTAGATAACGAAAGTGAAAAATCTCCTGATGCAACAGTCTTTGATATTGCTAGTGATATATTATCAAAATTACCAAAAGACTTTGATTTAGTTGAAGCTTTGATAAAATATCCAACATTATATGAACAAAGTATGAATACGGTATTAGTACAAGAAATGGGACGGTTTAATAAGCTACTTCAAACGATTCGGAGTAGCTTGATAAATGTGCAAAGAGCGATCAAAGGTAATTCGTTAATTTATTATATCATGATATTTTAATGAAGACACTAGAATAAATTGGTATATATATCTTTGCATTTAAACTTTGTACTCATTAGGCTTGACAGTAATGAATTCCGAGCTTGAAGAAGTCTTTGGGGCAATTATAACTGGAAAAATTCCAATTTTATGGAAAAAATATTCGTATCCATCGTTAAAACCTTTAGGCAGTTACATTAAAGACTTTATTCAACGATTAAATTTCCTCGAGGTAATTTATATAATTATTTTCATTGATAAATCATTTCAAGAAAAAATAAATAAATAAATTTCATCGCAGGAATGGTATTTAAATGGTCCACCAATGTCTTTTTGGCTCTCGGGTTTCTTTTTTACTCAAGCATTTCTCACTGGTGCACGACAAAATTATGCGAGAAAACACTCAATATCAATTGATCTATTAGTGTATGATTTTATCCCACTGAGTGACACAATGTTTCAACGACCACCCGCGGACGGTGTTTATGTTCATGGACTTTTTTTAGATGGTGCAAGATTTGATATGAGCACCATGATGCTCGATGAGTCATATCCAAAAATTCTTTATGACCAAGTACCTCATGTAAGTTATAAAATATTTTAAAAAACAAATTATTCATTGAGAATAATACTTGCAATAATAGCAAATCAATTATAATTTTCAGCTGTGGCTTGTGCCGATACAAAAAGAAAATGTGGTAAGTAAGCAAATATATATTTGTCCAGTATATAAAACGACTGAGCGACGTGGTATTCTATCAACCACCGGACATTCAACAAATTTTGTGATTGCTATGTGGTTACCAACGAACAAGCCACAACATCACTGGATAATGCGCGGTGTAGCAATGATTTGTCAATTGTCACAGTAAAATTATTCATTAAAGATGAATAATAAATAGCTGCCAGAGAAAATAGAACATTTTCAAACAATATTATATTGTTTATGTTTGTATCTATCTGTTGGTCAATGACTTGGTTAAAGTTTATAATGTGTACTGCTGACATTGATGTCAGTTGATTCGAAACATCCGGAGGACGTGGAAGGCCGCAACAACGCTCGGTGTTCACGCGATGTAGTGGTGGATTTATCATCCGACATCCGGGACAAACGATACAGAGGAAAACGCCAGATGAGAGAGTGAAAATGGGCGAGAAGATGAAGGGAAGAGGGATGGATGGAATGTATGGTATGAGAGATACGAAGGGGGATCATGTTCGGCCCGGTGGCGGCACCCTGTCTACTCGGACCGAGATCGCCGGAGGCTCGTTGCCTAGCAACGTCGTATTGATCTCTCTTCCACTCCGTATCTCGGGGTTTTCCACCCCTCATTTGCCCTCTTCACTTCTCTCATCATCTTCTCTTGCCCTCGCACTTGCTCTTTTTCCCATTCTACATTAGTCTCTCCAGCGTTCGTCTCTTCACCTTCACGTCGTCACTGTTGGCTTCGTCATCTTTCGTGTTACTAATTTTCCCTGTCACTAATATTAATTTTTTTCAAGTTACAAAATGCAAATGTTACATTTTTTTCTCAATATTAGATTTTCCTGATGGAGAATAATAACTTAAATGCATTCACCGTGAGTGCTTTAATTTTATTTTATTTCGATATTTGCAAAAATTCCCGATTGACGTTTTATTTAAATATAAAAAATATTTACAAGCAAAAAAATATTTCATAGAATGTCGTGAAAATCATGAGGGAGATTAATTTAAACAAAGTTTCTCATACTCATGCTTATTACAATAATAAACTTTTTTTAAAATAAATAAATATCTTCATGAATAATGCGAATTAAAATGAAGAAATTGATTTTTAAAAAAATAATACACTATTTTTAGGGGGAAGCATCAACATGAAATTTATTCACAAATTATGAAGGATAGAAACGTCATAAATAATTTCTTTTAGAAATAAATCACAAAAGCAAAATAAAAAATAAAGAAGAGGACATGTGAAGAGAGAAAGAAATAGTATGAAGAAGAAGAAAAACGCTTTTGATGTTGAAGTACATGGAAGGGACGGTGGTTGAGCATCGAGGCTTTAAATAATGGAGAAAAGTATATACATTGAGTGTGTCTCGAAGGTGGAGTCGCGGGAATGGTCCATGAGTAGGGGTTGCTGGGCAACGGGCGTCCACCCTTAAACTTTCCAGCGTTTCGAACCCTCCATCTCCCTTTGAATTTCCCTCTCCCTTTCTTTGCGCTTCGCTTTCTCTTCTTCGTGTTCCCGTGAAGCTCACGGGGTCGATACAACCCTCGTATTCACCCGGGAATTCCCCAATTTCCATTATGGGGATTCCGGGTTCTTCTCCGAACTTTGAAGGACCTTTTTACCCTTTTTCTCTTTATCCATTATATACACAACAATCTCAACAAAATGCCAAAAATTCAGTGGTTCATGGAGTACTTTATTAATTGCTAATTACGTTTATATACATACTCTACAGAGCACACAATTTTTTAAAGACAATTTCATGCAATATATTTTACAGTATAACCAACAAGAGATTTCATATCATGCAAATTAAAAATAATACAAAAATTACTGGTGCAATATTAACATAAGTATAATTTTACAATATTAATTATCATTTCGTTGATGATTTTAATAATATTTTCGCTGTTGTTTATTTGTTGATTATGGTCCGCTCTTAGCATTCACCGCGTGCCTTATGAATTATTTAAACTTGGCACATGGAAGCCCGCTGTGAACGCAAGGAGCGTAGACGCATTAACTTCTTCATTCCATTTTTATTTTTAACTATTATCTATTCATTTATTTATTTTTATCATTCACACTTTATCAAACCAATTGCAATTAACAGTACCTAGTTGATTTCACTTGATCTTAAAAACTGCATTATATATAAATAAATACTATATGATCCTGAGATGTTTTATCTTCTCATGTTCACTGATGCACATTTTATATCAAACAAAAACAACAAAAATTATTCAAAATATTTCAACTCATCTCACATCAACATCACATGCTTCACAAATATCTCTTTCAATTATTAAATTATTCAACAACGAAATGCAACAAAAATTATTAAATACGTATTGCCATTTCATTTATCAATATAAAACTAAAAGTCTCAAGCGCACACGTCAACTGATGATATTGTGTCCATACTCCTCTGCCTCGAGGTCGTTGTTCTTTAAACGTTGTAATGAGCACAGGACTGGTGAAACAGGACTGAATGGTGGAGGCCGGAGCAGGAGAAAGCCATGTGTGCGTATGCGTGTGTCTGCGAAGGGTGATCGCCTGAGGGATACAGGGGATGCAAACGATACAATGCATCGCGACGTGTGCCCGAAAACCCAACATCACGCGTACCCAAACGCTACACCTATGTATATATTTATGTTCATGAATGTGTGTGAATGTCTGTAGGGGGACGCGATTTGCTCTCTTTCTCTTTGCGATCCCCTTCCTCGTCCATTTTTTAACGCACACCATTTGTTACTTATTGCTTATTTTTCGCTGGGGCGAAACCCATCCGTTGGCGTTTATCCCTTAGTGAGACAACAAGACGTGCGTCTATATATATATGTATATAAACGCGATCCCCGAGAGAACAGCTGAAACACGGGGTGCACCCCCGAAGCTTCTATTGTCCTGCCTCGGACTTTGGCATAATCGAGTAGCACATTCATCCCTTTTCATTTTATTTTATTTATATATATATATATTATTCATTCTGATCGAGACGCCCATCTCCACCACCCGATAATCATTCCCCATTTTTTTTGACGGTCGCTGTAAACCGTGAGAATTTAAATGTCCAACAAGCCGAAAAAAAAAAAATTGATTGTTCCAGATTCAATGGGCAAAGGCTATCATTATTATTTTTATTATTATCGTCATCATCTTTTGTTCGATTTTAAAATGAGAAATGTTTCGATATATTTATTTCATTTCAATGTGACGTTTAAAAATGGGGCGGTTTCTGTGTGGTTGATGTCACGATTTATTAATTATGTAAAGAAAAAAAAAATGGGGGGAATTAAGTAGAGTTTGACGGGAAGAAAATAAATGAAGACGTAATAAATGGACGAACAGTGTTGATCAAAGGTGGAAGACGTACTCAAAGATTACGTCACAAAGGGTGTGTGCGTGTATAAGTGTTTGTGCGTATGTGTAATCGGGCGTGGTGTAGATATAATTATATTTAAAACGATTGGATTGTTGTATTTATGTAAAAAGAAATAATAGGAAAAAAAATAATTTGGTAAAGTATCAATAGTTATTTAATTGATTTTTTAATTGAAAAAATATTTTCAATATCTCGCGGTTTATGTGCGAAGATGTGATGAGAAAACCGTTGGTTAATATTGGTGTAGTTATTTGACTGGATGTGAATGATAACGAGTTAATAATGACTCTTAGGGTCCTTGAACTACTTCTCTGATTAGTGATGAAGTGAATTTGAAGGACTCATTGTGAATTATGCTCGTGACGCAAAGAAAAGGCCACGTGGACGTCATGGATGATGACCTCTGTACGTCGACACACGCTCGCAACACCCCCATCGATTCTTAAACATATATATGCACTCTTGGACCACCCTCCATTCATGATCAGATCCATTCGGTGCCTGGTGCGCGCCATGGCTGTGCCAATCTTTCTGGTTGGTATCTAGAACAAAAGAGCAATTTATTTAAATATCTGTTTATCGATTTTTTTTTTATCAAACATTACCAACAAAATTTTAAACACTGCAGTTATTTTATTATCTTCCATTTTTCATTATGTTTATGTATAAAATTGTGAATGATTAATTTATATTTTCGAATTATTCACGATGATAAAACAGAATTTAATTTAATGCCAGTGAAAATGTGTTAATTATTCTCGTTATGAGAGAAAATAAAATAATGAAATTTTATTAAAGTGATGAAATACAAAAAAAAAAAATAAATATAAAAATAATTTATGGCATTTTACCGACTTTGTTCCATGTACCTCTTGGTAGTCATGACGATGGTGCACTTTACTGATAAAACAACATAATACTAATACCAAGAGAAACTACAGTAAGTCAAGGACATTGAGTATTTAAATTCAACTCGTTCTCCTTTGTTTTAAATAAATTCAACGTTGAACCAACCCGACAATTCGCTGCATAAATATAATAGACTATGTAAATATATATGTATACACATATATTTCCTCTGATCTTTTAGTTGGCACCCTATTGCCATCACTCTACCCTTTCAAAGCAATAGACCTGGTTTATTAAGATGACATATGGCATTTTAGAGATGAAATCGTGACGTTTGCAATCTATACCGTATGTTATTTTTTCTCATTAGCAATAGACCAATCATATAGAATTATTTTTTCAGATTCATTGAAAATATTAATTAAACAACGTCACAATAAATACTTATGCATAAATAAAATTCTATAAATATTCCATTAATTTTATTTTATAAAAAAAAAAAACAAACACTTGAATCAATCTCTATCCTGTTGCCCTTTTAAAAATTCTCAGTGTCGACGAGAATTCTTCTTTACCATTCGTTGCAACTTAAAGTAAAAATATAACAACAACAACAACAACAACAATATCAATGATAATAATAAATAAAAATAAAGAAAAATAATCTTTGATTAATAATAATAAAAAATTACCTGAAATCATTGACAAAGAAGTTGTTTCACACGACGAATTGATGAAATCACCTTCTCACTCTTAATTACATTTAAATAAATATAATTATATTTAATAAATAATACATAAATAAAATGCATTAAATGCATTTATATACATATCAATATATACGAAAATAATAAAACAAATTAGCCCGTTGATGCGTCGAGTTGCACGGAGAATTCCTTTATAAATAAAACTTGACGACCGTTAAAGATTGTTCGTACTGCGCCCGAGGATGATGATGACAATGATGCTTGCGGCGTAAAATTAGTTCGACGGATCATGCGCTGGCACCACGTCGACGACGACGACAAGGAAGACGACGACGACAGCAACGAGAAAGCGGGGTGCCCTGGGTGTTGTTGGTTTGATGGTCGCGGGGCCACTGCGCCCTCTCCGCCGTCGCCCGTTTGGCCCAGCCCCTTGATATCAACCCCCCTTGGCCATTCCCCTATTCGAGTCGTCACGTGAAAGCTCCGCCGCTTGCGCCTTTCCCACTACCTCTATCGTTACCTCCATCACCACTACCACCACCACCACCACCATCATCATCATCATCACCACCACCGCCATCACAACTACTTGTACGCACGGACTCTTTTCTCCCTCGCGAAAAACGTGTTGTTGCTTCGATGGTCGCGGGGCCACTGCGCCCACTCCTGCAACCGCTCCTGGATATCAACCCCCATTCTCCCACCTTCACAATTTCACCGGGCTCTCTCTTCTCACTCTTCATCCCTTGGTCCTGTCTATATCCGGAAATCTCCGTTTATCCATCGTCCTTATCCGTTTCACGGAAATGTTTTAAATAATAATAAATATCAAAGATAAATACGAATTTATTTATGAATTATTTTTATTTATTTATTATTTTTTTCTTTTTTTGCAAGGACTCTATCTGTGTAATGAGCTTTTTACAAGAGAGCTTTGAACTACGCGTGCGATCCTCTCTCGCGAGACCGTTTTTCTCGTTGTCTCACTTTCTCTTTTCCATTTTCACCCTGCCGGTGATTACACATACATACGTGTTTATACATTTATACACATGTGTATGTAAATACGTACAAAAAGCGACGCTTGCGCATTGCAGCGAAAAGAGTACACGGAAGTTGGATGGGTTCTGTTTCCATCACCCTCTCTTCCTCCCCCC
>JAQQBR010000003.1:8169536-8184150 GCA_030347285.1 Microctonus hyperodae | reverse complement strand
ATATGTATACATATGTAAATATCTCTGAGAAGTTTAAAGTCATATTAAGACTTCTACTTATTTTCCTTTTAATTTATATTTTTGTCTATAGTGAAATATAATTTATTTTTATTTTAAATTTTATTTCGTATCGTACGCTGAATTTTTTATTCAGACTTTTTCTCTCGTTGCTGAAGATATAAAATAAAAAAACGAGTCACGTTCGTGAGCGGGTGTGAATACAAAACGTAGATGATCTTCATTTATGAAAGCAAAAAAAAAAATAATAATAAATAAGAACGAAAAAAAAAAATAAAGAAGAACTGGGTTGCTGGAAAAACGATACGAAAAATTCTGGGATTGAAATACTCGAGGCCTACTTCTATTTTCTCTCGTGCAATTCTTTGTCATGCGAAATGCTCGTATAAAAAAAAAGTGTTGCTTTTACATGACGAAAGAAAAAAAAAAGAAAAAGAGCTTTTCATTGATGTGTTTATTACATACATACACATGTATGTATATACATATTAACAAAGTTGTACTACTCACTCACTTTCTCTTTGGGATGATGGTGTTGATTCTGACGTCAGTTGACTGTGATAATAGTGTTAGTGGTGATTTCGAGCGACACTTACTTAAAGTAATAAAACTATAAACGAGACTTGTCGTTGCTATATATATATATATAAATACATATATGTATTTGAATGCGATTGGTTGACGTTTACCTCTGTGAAGAAAAGCGCGTGCTATCCACTAAGGCGCACAACAGGAGAATTGTTGTGGATCGAATGAATGGTATACAATATATGTATATGTGTAAATATATTTAGAAAATAAATAAAGAAAAATAGTAGATGCAAAGGGAAAGGTGGGAGGAAGAGAGGAAGGAGAGAATGGAAATAAAAATGCGAAGATGAAGAAAAAGAGAAAGATGAGAACGGGGGTGTTGGCCGGAGCCTCCGGCACTCGTATAGTTGCGATAACCAAGACCGAAAGGAATAGTCAGGGGATGGGGGGCGTGGGGTTGAAAAGGACCATCAGGGGATGTAGATCGATGGAGCAGTGACGTCACTGGGTGGGAAGCTGCGTCGTCATGGTGACCGCCAACGTACCCGGGCGTGCATTTGAGGCCGCTACAAGGGCCTCTGTTGGATCAAATTTTATTTAATTTCAACCACCATCACTCCCCTTGATTCAACACCAACGCCACCTATATCTTATACTTTCTATGTTCGCTTTCTCACCCTTGTTCTACTAGCAAAAACCCTTTTTCACTGCACTTTCATCGCTAACTTCTATACCAATGTTTATGTAATAAGACAGAAGTATAATTATGAGGATTTTTTTTTATACTTTACATTTTGTATTTATTATTTATTCGAGTGTTGTTTGTATTGAAATGTTAGCGGGGATTTTTTTAATGAGAGCAGTGATTATTTGCGAGATATGAGGAAGTAAATATTGGTATGGAATTTTGAAAAATTATTTATGTCAAGTATTTGAAGAAATTTATTGAATCGATTGAGTTTGACCTATTTAATAAACGTTATCATATTTGGTCAGAAGTGAAATAACTGTAGGTTAATAAAATTAATTTTTTTATACATATAAAAATAAATGTCGATAATAACTAACTAAAATGTATGAGATATTGATAATAGATATTGTTTTGCTTCCTTGAGATTCAATATCAGCTAAATTGAATATTGAATGAAAAACATTAATGTGATTTTACTATCATCAGTATCTTGCACGGTTCATGAACGCAGATCATTTTGAAAATGTATATCATCAGCATTTTACCACACACAGCCAGCGAAGTTTAATGATAGCCGAGTTGTGGTGTGGAAAGGGAGAAAAAAAATAATAAAAAGCAGCGGAAGGAATCATGATATTTATTCACCCATTCCCATTGAATTTGTCTATATGATAAACAGCATTTTCATTTCGTTTGTGGGAAAATGAACGTGCTGCGTTGTGGTCTTGATCAATTATAAACGCAACGCCCTATACAGACAATGGATATCAGGGCAATTTTTTTCCCCCAACTCTCCAACAAGATGAAACTCGCTTAATATTGATAGAGGGGTGTATAAAAAACCATAAGACACATTAGATATGGTAATATAATATTTTTCCTCTCAACATTGAAAAGCATTAATAAAATAAAATTCTCAATAAATTACAATAAAAATGGAATATGAAAATAAATTTGAATATATCTTCATAAAAAATATTGAGAATATATTTTCATTAAAAATAAACATCTTTCAAAAGTATTTTTTTCATCATCTCTAAGAAAATAAAATTATCATTTATCAATGACGCCACAGCGTTCATGAAATTTATTTTAGCGACCCTTTCAACCTCTGTTGTTCATCCACTCCTGATTTTTCCCGGAAAAATCCAATGGTTTGTGCCAGGGGATCGATGCTTGAAGGCAGTGTGGCACTGAATACCCACGAGTGATGGCTTTCCATTAAATTTTCGTATACATGTATAAAAGAGGGTGGTTTCATGTAACGTGTCTCTCTTTTTCTCCTCTCATACATACAATGTTCGTGGGTGAGGTCGAATAATTTTTGCACTCGTTGTACAGCCGACCGTGCGCTTCGTATGATTTCATACGTATATCTATCCAGAGCGAGAGAAAACGAGGAAACGTATAGCGGGGTATGTTGGGGGTATTGTAGAGGGTGTGTTTGGTCCGGGAGCAGCTCGCTGATGCTGTATTGATCCGGTCTAAGTGAGATGGAGCTAAAGTAAGCCGTGGAGCGTTACCGTGGCAACATGTACCCTCACACTATTCCTATCCACCCTCTCAATCGTGCCGAAAACCATCCCCCTCTTCCGCAAACGCTTGCATTTTTATTTTTATTTATTTTTTTTTTCTCAATCTTTCTCTCCCTTGCTCTCTTATGACCAGCAATTTAAATTTGCGCCTGCACTAGACGAGTCCTGGTCATATCATTCACCCTTTGTACTTTCCTCCCTCATATTTCCGTGTATGTATGCGAATGGGTGTTTGAACATTTCATATATAAAACTAATTTTCATATAGGTGTGAAATAATGTATTATTTTTCTGCACACATCGTCATAATACTAGAATAAAAAAAAAACAATTTTATAATGTTGAATATATACAAGTCGATTTTAATTATTTATATCTTTTTTTATTTTATATTATTTATTTTTTTTTTTTCGTTAGAAATGTATATTATTGTTCGATGAATTTTTCTGCTTTGTTTTTCACCGATTTTCCTTATTTCCACTGGGTATTAACTCACCCCCAGTTCTCATTGGAGATACGCCGAGGATTATTATCCCGGGGCTAGTTTTGCGGGGTGGAATATATTTACTAATGATCCAGAGAGAAAATGAATGTGTGGATATCCATGTGTATATATGTATCTGTGAAGGGGAATGAAAGATCGATTGGATTCCGTTCATTCTTCAGTTTCGTTTCTTATTTTCTCATAAAATTTTTTTCTGGTTTATTCATTCTTATAGTCATTTTATTTCAAGTAAATTTTATGAATGTTTGAATCAATAGACGTTGAGATATTGCGCTCGTCTGTATGCAAAATAAATCTACAAATATTGTATATGTATAATGAAAAAAATTCTTTTATTTGGATATATTCACATGTACGTATACACTTTTTATTCATATACATTAATCTTTTTATTTATTTATTCATTTTATCTTTCTTTTCATTATAATAAAGAAATATTTTTATTATTTAATAATGAATCCGCGGTATAGAAAGGATATAAAGGATGATACGGTTTTGTATGTGCACATGGAAAGAAGCAGAGAGCAGAAAAAAAATATAAGAGAAAATGAAACAGTCCATCTCTTCATCCCTCGTTCTCAGCAGCGTGTAATTTGCGCGACATATGGGTCGAACAATGGCGTATATTCTGAGAGAGGTAGTTTTGATTTCAGAGTATTATTATCCGAGTATATCCATGCAGCGTTATACATATATATTTATTCTATATACATATATATGAATACATCAATTGTCAATTTGCAAAAAAAAAAAAAAATGATTCGCAATAATATACAAAATCTTTTCTTATTATCCTTTATTAATTTTTTTCATGTGAATTTTTTTCTTTTTTTTTTTTTAAATAAATATTGTAAACAAATTTGTGCATGTGTAAATTATTTATGTAGATAGTTGTTTGTAGAATGGAAAAAGGGGGTGGGAATTTAATGTGAAGATGTGAAATTTATATTTTTATTTTATTTAGTTTTTTTTAAACACACCCCCAGAGTTCGCCACATGCTGGTCCATTGCAGCATCCCTTGTGATTCTCGTAGCGCAATCTTTTGGATTTGGTATGAATTAAACGTGGTTTTGAGATGACCGTGAGAGGGCGAGGGTGAAAATGTAAAATAAATGAAGAATGGAAGTGCAGAAAAGCTACGAGGGGCGCAGGACAAACTCAATAAAATAAGTAGGTGCAGAAATTAATTAATATTTCTACAAGATAATTAAAAATTCAATTACACTTTATCCCAGAATAATTATTTATATATCATTAAATAATAATTATTTTTATTGTTATTAATATTGTGGAATTTTGTTGTGTAAATTTTAAGTATAAAATAAACGAATAATAATTGGCAGTTTATAAAGCAGCTTTTGGAACCACAAGTGATATAGAAGCGAGTAACCAAATGTCGCTTTGTTATATAGAAAGAGGGTAGAGGGGGTGGCGAATAAAATGGCAGTGATTTGTCATTTCGTTTGTAGAATTAATTTGTTTCTATATTATACTTCACACGTGTTTAACTATCAGTACTCGCATTTCTAAACAAAAATTCTCTTCAATAATTTAAAACAAATTTCCTAATCAATATAAAAAAAAAAATGATATTAATAAATAATATTTCTTACACATAGGAAATTATTAATACAACCCAATGATGGCACGTAAAAAATGGTGCTGATGCCCGGGGATTGTAATGAGAAAGATCCTGCGCGCTGATTACCTCTTTAGAAAATACATCAATTGTAAGTAATTTTAATATTAATTATATTTACATATTATATCCATGTTTTATGAAGAATAAAAAAGTCATCGCTTTAGAAAAATAATATAGAAAAAATTTATTTTTACAGTAATATCCAAGAAGGAATTAAAAGAAGAGATTGTGAGAAGAGTGAAAGCAAGATTATAATAAATAAATACCGTTAATTATTAATATCAATATATGAAATGAGGTCTTACGATGGTGAAAGCAGTTCAGGTGACGAGGATGATCATCCAGATAGACGAGACGCACTTCCTGACACGCATTTAAATCAAGGACCATGGCGTGCATCAACAGCACATCCCACATGGGCCTGGGAACATCGTGCAGTAAATATAAAATTGAATTACTGTGAATTTATAAATGAAAAATAGTTAATATGATAATGAAAGGATGATCATAAATGTTAGCATCAATTGGCGGGTCAATCGAATGCCGGGTCTCTAGAGTCAATGGCATATTCAGCGCCACCATCATCTCATCCAGGAATCCCTGTTCCCCCAGTGGGGTACTCGAGCTCAGAACATCCGCAGAATCACGGTAGAAGGACTCCCTTGGGCACTGTAGGCCTTGGTGGCTTCTATTTTCAGCAACAGCCACAACCACACGCTTCATCTAGTGCACTGTCCTCGGATGAAAATCGTCCGGATCAAGAGAGGTAAAGTAACATGATAATTTTATCAAAACAATTTAAGGAAATAGATGAATAATAAATTCATTTTGTTTTATTTATTTGATGGATTGGATTTTATTTATTTTTTATAGGCCACCAGCAGGTAGACTTAATTGTCCGTCTAAATCAAAGAATGCACGCCAGGGAAAAAGCGTTAGATTGAATATAAATGCCAGAGAGCGTCGAAGAATGCATGATCTTAATGATGCTTTAGATGAATTACGTTCAGTAATTCCATACGCTCACAGTCCATCAGTGAGAAAGTTATCAAAAATTGCGACTTTACTTCTGGCGAAAAATTATATACTCATGCAAGGTAAGTAAATAGATTTATGATATTTAAAGAAAGAAAAATAGATATGAAAGATATGATTTTATTAATTTATTGCGTAATATAAAATATAATAAAATATAAAATGATTTTTTTGTAATGAAGGAAATGCCCTGGAGGAATTACGAAGAGTCATAGCAGTTCTTCAATCACCACATGCTCATACAACTGCATTACCACCAACTCCAGTGTCATACGATTTACTTCAGGGATTTCCTGGAAAATTATTTCAAGGTGTACCAGAATTACAAAGTATTCATGGACTCGATACACCGGCTATTAATTCAAGTGGTGGCAGTGGTGCACCATCAATAAATGATATTACTGCATCTGCAGACATAACAATTTCCGGTACTGAATCTGCTTGAAGGAATAATTTATAATGATTTAAAATACTGTTGGAATATCATCATTGAATATGGCATACAGTTTGTTTTTTTTTTGGAAATGATGAAAGTATATTAGGTTAACGTGAATGAATTATCAAAAATATTCAGGTGAAATAATTTGAATTATAAATTCACGATCAATGAAAGTCATTAGTTTATAATTGCGAGGATATTTTAATGATAATTGTACGAGGAAGCAATAAGAAATCGCAAAACGATAGTCAATATAGCATGTGATATGTGTGAAATTTACTAGTCATGTGCGTCCATATAAGTATATTAAATTTATACATATATTTATTATCTCAAGTAATAACTTCGATATTTTATTGATAAACATACATATATAAATAATATACATATAATATAGATTATATTTATGGTATATACATACAAATATATTCACTCGCTCAGAAATTAATGATATATACCAAGTGCCAATGAGCATAAAGTGGATTAATTAATAGATTAATCAATTATATTATTCACAAATGATGATAACAATTACTTGGATAACCAAAAATTATTAATAAATAATTCATGATTTTAAGGAGCTTTACAGATTCTCAAAATACAAATATAAAAATGAAAGTAATAAAATCTTTTGCATTTGTGAGCAATAATTTAAAATTAAGGATTTTAATATACACCGGTAAATCACATACGGATATAATTATGTGAATACGTCAATATTAATTATAAATGTCAACGAAAGAATATTTACACTAGTGTAGAAATTGTCGTTTTAGTACATAAATAAACAAATAATAATTAAAACAATATATTAAACAAATAAAACCTTTTCAAAATTCAGAATAATTAACATCGATCTGCGCGCGCAGATGAAACAAAAATGGCGTCGGTGGCCATATTGTGGCGTCACTATGCGGCAAAACATCGCAATAAGAGTACATAAATACATATACTATACACACAATAAATATATATACATGCATGAATTCCTCGGCGTGGGTTTCATTGGTTTTATTGTGTATAAGGATATATAGTGCCTAGTGCTTTATAGTGTGTGGGCTATATTTACATGTGTGCGATTCCAGTATACATATGCAACGGCGCTGTATTCACATACACATCCTCTGTCTATACATTTACATACAATCTGGTGATTGTGTGTCGCAACATCGTTGACGTGCCGTGAAGTCGCGAGGATTGTTGTACGTGTGTCGTCGCCGTCGGTGCGGTTGTGTCTCGGGGTGTGCATGCATCGACTAAATTCCAAGATGGCCTGGATGTTGATGATGAGTACGGTGGTGCTTAATATTTAGCACAACGATATTTATTTATCTTTCCTTTGCCGTTCTTTCTCCATCTCTTATTAATTCAAATATAAACTGTATAAGAAGCCAAGCCGTTGAGCTATTATGTGACGATTTAATGATGGTGCAAATAAAGAGATGAAGAAAAAAATGTGAGACAAGTTTGAGAGTAAGGTGAGTAGTTTATAGTATTAAATGTACTGTATGTATATACATAATATGCTTTCCCGCGACTAAGTATATATATATTCACCGGTGATGTGTGTTAAGTTGGTTTTTTTTTTCACTTCTGGGTGTGAACATTGGCGTAGCAACTGTAAATTCTTTGACAGATGACGTATTTTTACAATTTTTTTCAACTCTACATACTCTCTATTTATCATTTGGGATTATTGTTTAATTGTAATATCTTTAATTATGCAAAAAAAGAAACGTGAATTTTTTTGTTTGTCTAATAAATAACCGACAACTGTTATTTATTGAATAAAACAACAGAATTAATTTTACTGTACTCCTGATACATATTTTTAATTGAAGCAAATGATTAAACAATATATGCATGAATATATTTTATGCATAATGGTAATAGTGTAGTCAGTAGTAATATGTAATTTTGTAATTGTCTGTGTGAAATGAATTCATGTTGAAACTACAGGCTTGAGGAGGTATCTCTCTTTCGGATGGAGCAAGGTTTAACCTAACTTCAACTGTGTTAAACTTTTCACGAGGTTGCAGCTTGTGTATTTCCATTTTGGATTTTTCTTTGTAAACGAAATGAGAAAAGAAATAATACATCGTATTATTTTTTCGTATGATACTTATTATGTTATATACTTGTATTTATTTTACTTTCTATAAAATCATTGTGCAGGAAAATAAAATTTATATTTAATTAAATTTTAATGTATTGATATTATCAATTGGACATTAATGCAAATACAAGTTGATACGAATTTTTATCACCTTTATATAGTACCAATAAAAAAAAAATAATATCAATGTTTGATTGAGCTTTTTTGAAAGCTTGTGAATCATTCGACTGGGGAAAATATTCGCGTTATGAATAATTAAAAATAAATGTGCATATATCAATATGTCTATGAAAATTTTGATGATATTAATGTGTAAGATTCTTTTGTGCTAGAAAAAAAAAGTCATTTCTATTTCGCTTTCCCGATCAATTAAAAATATACATGTATATGCTGTTTTTGGATTTGTATTTTTTTTCTGTTTATTTATTTTTAATTTTTCATGTTAAAGAGAATTGATTTGGCGTCGCGTGGGCACAAAATACATGAACAGAGTTTAAGGCAGATACATTTAATTTACGAAAGCGTCTCTCATCCAAAACGAAGGCCGCGCGATTTACGTCATTGATGCGCGCGCATTGTACACGATGCGTCGGTCACAAGTCGTCGACGTTGTATGACGTCAGCTGTCGTGAGTAACTCGAACACAAGAAAAAAATAAACAATGAGAGAGATACATAGTGAGGGGGAGTAATAAAGGGGTGAACGTCAACAATTCAAATCATTTTTATATTAAATTATTTTTTCACATTAATTGTGATATATTAATTGATTACACTGAACTTTATTATTCAATTGAGAAATGAAATAATAAAAATCATTCACAGTTTTCTTCATCTTAATTTTTCCATTTAAATTTCATATTTTAAGGTCAAGGACGAGAGAATTTACAAGCTTGTGTTAAATATTTTATATTTTACTCTGACAAGATAATTCCTTTGAATATAATACATACATATGTGTATTTATATATAACAATAAATTAATATGTTTCGGGACAACCAAATCGATACAATCTTACACATCCATATCACGAAATTCTCAACACAACCGTGTTTAACATATATATCGAAAAGTGTACTATATCAGTAATGTACATGTTGACCCATTTATGCAAATATCTTCACATAATATAACGCACAAAATTAATTCACGTATCTAGTGTTAAGATTAAAGACATGCTAAAATACTCGCATGAACCCATAAATATTTATTCCCCAAACAAATTTTTTCATTATGAAATGAAAAAAAAAATAGACTTTAATCTGAAAACAAGAGTTAGAGAACTATAAAGTCATTGTGGAAACACATTTATTAAATCATACTCGTAGCAAACAAATTAAGGGAAAATCGTATAGTAGCTAACTATTATTGCATTTGTGTTTATATGAATTTATATTTTGCTCTTGTGCTCATTGTGTATACAGCGAAAGAAAGAAATGTTGAGAAAGAAGTCAAAATGATGAGATGAGAGACCAGCAGGAGATGATGACGTAGATGCAGAGTGAGAAGGGGCAATGACGGTAATGATGATGATGATGATGAGGAGGAGAGCGACAAGTTGGTTTGTAGGTGGATAGAAGGTCGGGTGTACTGTCGTTGCTACGGCAACCCGCATTGATTCCTCCCCTCTTGACTTTCCATCCCCTCAATCCTCTCTTGGTGTTTTTTTTTATTTCTCCATTTCTTATACTCCCTCTTTCTCTCGACATGCAGTCAGTCACTCGTCCTACCGTTGTTCCTTTCTTTCCTTGCTTTACATTTTTTTTTTATATTATTATTTCTTATCTTATTTTTTTCTCTCTTCGTTTTCCTCCATTCTCCTTTATTTCCTCTCAGCTAGTGCAATGTGTTCGCCTTAGTCGTGAGGGCGCGCGCACATCGAACCAATGAACGAACGAACACTGTAGTAATGGGTGGAACGAAGAGGTGGCAGGCGAGTGAATTAGTGTTAGAGGGAGGCGAACGCAACAGAGAACTAAAAAGAACGAGGAGAGAATATCGCTGTGGCAAAGACAGAATTCAGTCTCGTTCGTCGAAAGAGGAGGTTACCTTGGCAACCGATATATAGATATAAATATATATTGTTCTCATTGTTGCGAATGCGTCGTAAATATTTGAATTTTGCTCGACGATTTTTCTGAAGGCCTTTTTTTTTTCTCTCCCTTATCCATAACTTTTGTTCTTTTGTTAGAATGGGAAGAAAAAATTATTCTTAGTAAATACACATTTGCTGTTATATATCCGGGCATTTTTTTTCGTTAATTTTTAAAAGAGCGAAATGATTATTCAAGAGAATATGAATGTGTAAATATACAGGTATCACGTAACTCAAGGAAATTGCATTGAAATAAGTATACGTTTCGTTATACTGTACTTGTTTTAGTGAGCTTAAAAAATCGTAAAAAGAAAATTTATTTTATACATATTTATTCATGCTGTATTGAAGACGAATATAAATTTCATTATTTTTATTATCTATTTTTAAATACATTCAACAAAAGATTTTTATCTTTTACATGTACTTATATACATATATAGATAGACATAAAGTCTGTAACTCGATTTGACCTTATTTTCCCCGACCCTTTATTGTATATAGTACTATATGTACAAAGCTCGTCACAACGGTCACAACTTACCGTCGAGATCAACAGCGCCATCATCCGTTGATCGCGCAAAAGTGGATGAAAACACGAGTGAGATACTAGTAAATGTGCTTATAGTACAGAGCGAGCAAAGCGAGCGAGTCGTGAAACCGTTTTTACGAGCGCAGCTCTCACACGTGCTTTCTTGTTGCGTCAAATATATATTTCCATAGTGATACATAGCCGCGTACAATATGTATAATCATTAAAAGAATTTTTAATACATTACAAAGAATACGGATAAATATTTTAGATGAAAAGAAAAATTAATTATATTTATATGAATTGTTTTTTTTTTTATTCTTTATTTTAATAATATCGAAAAATGAGATACAACTTGACCCCAGTTGCTTCAAAGCTGTGTTCCGTTATAGGCGTCTTTCATCACGTGATACTTAATAGTATCACGCAAATTCTCATACTTGAATATGTATGTAGAAATTTCTTTAGAAATATTCCATACAGTATAGCTTTATATATAAGATATGAAGTAGAGTGTGTATTATGTCACGTACACTCATCTATTCTATTTCATTTAAACATATTAAAACTATTTACTTATTGTACATACATGTACATTTATGTATTTATGTATGTCGTGTGTAGGAGATTATTGAGAGTATATATAAAATAAAAGCCGGCGTTTATTGAACGGAAAATACGACGAGACAGACACCTACATTGTTTATAATGTATAACGTATTTTTTTTTTTTTCGTTCACGCCATCACACAAATCAAAGGGGGATGAAGTGATTATATCCATAAATATTAAAGCTCACTATGTAGTTTAATAATTATTCCTTGTTCGATGCGAGTTTATAAATATTAAATATTATCGAGAGATTAAAAAAATTATAAATTAAGATATGTACCTATCGATAATGAGGGATATAAAAGAGAGTAATATTGAGTGAAGTTTTTACGGCATATGGACACACGTGGGTTATGATATGTATGAAGTGCGGTACTCTACAGCTACACTGCGGTGTGGGATCGATTTGCCCGGAGGTAGAGACCCGTAGTATACATACACTCTGCCCCTGTGTCCTCTTGCAACTCCCTCAACATCGTTTACAAACCCCAATATACACTCCTCCATCTCCACCCACCGTCCTGGTTGCCTTCTTGATACCCACACTACCACCCTACAAATAAAATTCATATATCCAACGCTTTTATGCTCCTCCAAAGTCTTCAATTATTTCACTGCACTATATTATTTATAAAATATACAGATAAACAAATAATACATATTATTATACATGTTTTTATTTTCCAAATTGATTGATCGATTTAATTCACAATTACATGATTAATTGTTTATATTTTTAGCTTTAATAATCGCAGGACATTTTTAAATATCTTCTCGAAGATTATATGTGTTTATAAATTTTTTCTTTGGTTTATTCACTTACACATAGCAAGTGAAAACTCTTTCGCGCTTTTTTTTTTTTTTTTTTATAGACGCGCGCCAATTTTCCATCTGGCTCTGATGGTCACACCAACTCTCTTCCATTACATTCCCAATATCTATTCCCACCCTACATCGCCACATATATAATATCGTAGAGGATTATATACACACTCACACAAATACATATGATTATATATTACATGTCTATATAACATATACGAATTATATATGATGATAGGGAGCTGTATATATGAGTTTTCATGACACATACACATAGGCCAATATGCATATATACACGTGGTATATTCATTTATATTATATAGTATACGCGTATATACTATTATATACATGTATATATGTACTTGGTATTGCAGGCTCAAACGTGTGATGGAAAGCATCCAGTACACATATATATGTACTATGTATATATATTGTCCGCCCGTAGGTCGTGCTAGGTACTTCCTCGATGTATATAACTCTGTATGCGCATGTAGAGGTTATAGAGGTTATGTATACATACGTACATATATATAAATAGGCGCAGACCGCGCAGATGAAACTCGATGAACGAACAAGAGAGATAGGAATGAGAGAAAACCATCGTACATTCACAATGTTTATATATGTATGTATATATATGTATATATTTTGGATCTTTTCTGTGGAAAAGAGGAAAAGCATAGCAATATACCGACATCGTCTGCATCACTCGTAAAACCTCCGTCAATCTTGCTTTGATCTATCTTTATATTATATATCATTTTTTTTTATACTTGGAATAGATATATATGTATATATATTTTTTTTTTCATTTCTTTGTCGAGTTAAAAATAGATTTATAGTACAATTTGAATTTGTCATTTTTTATTTTATATTATATTATTTCGTGCGAATTTATAATGAAAAAAAAAAAAGTTATTTAGTATATTTCTGTCTGGATTTTTTTTTGTATTTTATTTTATATATTTTGTATGTATGTACTTTGGTGTGGATAGTGTTTGGATATTTGTATGTTTTGTTGTGTATGTGAAAGTTATTGCGCATGCGCCAGACGTTTTTTTCGTTCGTTGAACCGAACATTATATACTGAGGACCAACGCGCGCGCCATGAAGAGAGTGACGTTCTCCGGGATACCACTATACTCTCTGCGCGCCGATTTTATGCGGCGCGCTTTTCTCCCAACTGACCTGACGTTGCCGCCATCATCATCATCATCATCGCCGTCGCTGCCGCCGCCATGAGCCGCGGACGCGCATCGTATCAGTGGTGTGGTGGGGCAACATCTCGAAGAGATACACTTTTAGGTGACGCGCTGCGCCCTACAATCGCAGCGACGTTTACGCTCACCAACGCTCACTCTGACGCGAGCCGGTGAGCAGGTTCGACGTGTTTTAACTAGATCTTATTCTCTATTCTGTTTCTCTCACTAGCATTCCTATCACTTTGGAGCATATTAGTAATTCCTTTTATATTCAAGAAGAAAATAAATAAATATTCTGGTACGATTGCTTAAGAATATTCGCACAGTTTCTTTATCTTTCCGATTTTTTTAGTATGTTGATAGATTTATTTTATCGATTTTTAATTTTTTAAATAGATACTTTATTGTATTTTTCAAAATTTATATTGTTTTGATTTTTTGGTATAATTTTCTTTTATTGGAAAAAAAAAAAAAAAATTTATTTTTGAAACGATGGAAATTCATTGGACGTATCAATATAATTTGTGCGTGAATAAATTTTTCACTTATTCTATGTGCTCCGGAGGGTAGAGAAAAAGTGGAGAACCTCGATTGAGATAGAGAAAATAAAAGACACAAAAAAATAAAATATACATATAAACACAAATATAAATTTATTTATATATTTATATAAAGGAGAAAAAAAAAGGTAATTTGCCGTCCCGCCACAGCAAAATATTGTATATTTTTTATTTTGCAGTTTAATAATGAAAATGAATATTGAATTAATCTGCGATAAATATTGGGATATTAATTTATTCATTATTATTTATTGTTTATCAATGTGAAATCCTGTTTAT
>JAQQBR010000003.1:8148180-8164783 GCA_030347285.1 Microctonus hyperodae | reverse complement strand
AAACAAATAATTGTATAATTGTAGTATTAAATTTATACATACTTAACTGCATGTGTGTCGATTCGCGAGCGATCCCTCGAAAATATTAATTGAAAATGATAACAAATAAGAAAAAAAAAGATATATGCATGTTCTATATATCTTGCGATAAAATTATATAATTTTCCATCAATAAAAATCCACTAAAGTGGATTTTAAATTAATTAATAATTATTTCGAGGGAGACTTGACACGTTAAAGTTATATATAAAGATAAATATTATATATACACAAAGTTATAAATATAAATATACACGTATGTAAGTTACTTTTAGAGTATTTGAGTAAAAAAAAAAGGCATACATAATCAATAGCGTTTTATTAAATGTTAATCAATTTTCTTCATTTCATAATTTACCTAAAATTCACCCTTTGTATTTAAACCTAAGAAATTTTATATCCTTTATCAATTATCCAACAGACTCAAATACCCCAAACACTTTAAAATTATTTATAATCTACACAAATGGTTAATTAATTTATCCAACAGCAATTTAATTTATTATATACATTTAAATTTCCCGCTTAAGCCAATATTGAATATAGTAACTTTCTACTTTACCGACATCCAGGTATTTCAAACCTACAGCGCATGACAAGTAGAGTGAGCATCGCGAAAGGTAAAAATACCAAGAGAGAACAAACGAAATGGTTTATTTTCTGATATTTTCCCTCTATTCCTTATACATATATAATCGTACCGTATATACAACAGCAGCATGTGTATATTTTACCGGTAGCAAACTGTGTTTATAAACGTACGGTGGAAAAAAAATTATTTTAGAGAGAGGGGCGACGCCGTCTGATGGAAGAGAATGGCCGTCATCGACTACATGGTCTTCCAAGCTGCTGCTGAATGCCACTGAGCTGGAGCCGATGGAAGTTTGTGAATTGTGAGTGTTTGCGCGAGTTTACATATTCAGAGTTAATTTATAATATAACTGGAGGCTGTCCCATTGCTTGCATGTATTTAACAAACACAATTTACAGTTTGAAAAAATACAATACAAAAAATCTAGTATTAAAAATAATATATTTTATCTTTAAACATCTGATTTTGTAATTTATTTTTTTTTTTTAAACCAATATGTTCTCTTGCCAGATGTAGATTGTCGTATTGTTTTTTATAATTGGATATAGAAGAAAAAAAAACTTGTATGTATATATTGTTGATGTGAAAGCAGTGTGTGCTATAGTGTCGTTGACGTTTCGTGTGTCAGTGTCCTCTTTCTCTGTTCGTATTTTTTTTCTCTGTTACTTTAGTTAATTTGAACTTTCTGTGTGTATTATCAATAATCCATATGCAACACAATGCCGGATAACAGGTGCAATACACTAAATATCATCTTCAATTGTTCCGAACTCAATGTTTAGTACAGTATTATCATGATGCTGATTGTTTATAAATTATTATTTGAAGTCGTCCATGATATGAAAAGATTATTTTTTGAACGAGGAGATGAAGAGGTGCAGCAAAGCGACGTTGGGCTATGAGCGCTGAAAATGGAGACGACTCCTTGGTAAATTTTATATTTATTTTACGATTTTTATTGCTTTGTTCTTTTGTTTAATTTTAATAATTTATTATCTCGCAGTATCCAAGGATAATGAATAAGTCCAAGCACTTTAAAGCACGATGCGTGACGAGAAGAAAATTGAGTCAATGGTTGAATAATATTTTTGCAATTGTTCATTTTTTTTTTCGGCTTTTGTTGAGTTTATTATTGTTTTTTATATTGAACTCACAAGCTTTATTTGGCGAACGCCCCCCGGAAATTCACACGTGATTCCATCGTGTGTGTGAATCTGATGATGAACAAAGGCATAAAAATTATAAATTAATATCTTTTATCCAGATATTATACATATGTTGATTCATTGAAATATTTATTTTTTATTACTGACAATTAGTTGAGAAAGTCACTGAAATTTATGCACAGCCCACTCGTATGTTGTTGCATTTATATTAAAGGAACAAAAGCGCGTATATGGATAACTGTTTATAACAATAATTATTTTCTCTGAGGGCGTCGGTGAATGTATATTTATATATGTATAAATAATATTTTACATATACCTATATGTTAGGACGCAATGGAATGCAAAAGTAATACGTGTCAAGTCCATCGAGGCGTCGCGGAATGTGCACTAGTAACTTTATAAAAATTTATTGTACATGCATTAGGTATTAGATAAAAAGTAGATGATAGAAACAGTTATGTAGTAAATTGTTAAAATTGTGCCGGCCTTCTGTCTGCAGATCATTTGATGCCGCATTGTGTATTCCTTTAATCCGTTAGGCGCATTTAAAGGGAAAAAAAAAAGTCAGGAGAAAGGCATAGGATTCATTATTACGTTGCATTATTATAAATCTTTTTATATGTTTACTTTATATTTAGTTGAAACACAAGGGAAAAAAATATAATTATTGCTACAATTCTTTTTATTACCGGATAGTTGAAACTTCTCACGTTGTAACTGAAGAAGAAAGAGACGTGCAATAATGTATATATAAATGTGGGAAGGATTGAGCAAAAATTTACAGAGTTAAAAAGACAATGAAAATATAATACAAGGTTCCTGTTTTCAATTTTCGTATGGAAAGTTATTGTTTAATGTATGGATATAATATGATAATGAAGAAATTTTATTGTATTATTTGCTTTATTTATTATCGTTGAAGATATTTTTTTTATACACTTTCTTTTGATTTATATTTTTAATTTATATTTGTGTATTGTAATGAATTTGTTATTATTTATTATTTTATGACCTCTATATCTTTTGAAAAATGTTTTATTACATTGTTCAATTCATTGGTATTTGATATTTTAATATTCTTGATTGGTAGGATTATTTAAATGGGTGAAAGTTCAAGGGAAATTAAATTCTGGCTATCATCATGATTTATTTAAATTTAAAAAATATTTGTGCTGGATACATAAAATAATGTCAGTGTATCAATTTCAATTGAATGCATCCATATATTAAATAATTGCCATAAATATTTATGCAAATGTTTTGTAAGATAAAAATTACAGCAGAATAATTCGTTGAAAAAATTGTTTCACAATTTTTTTTTTCTTTCTCATGAGAAAAATAAATACTTTTTGTATTTATCTCTGTTTTTATGACTTGATATATGTCGATTATTTTATTTATTTACATTTTGTCATGAGTCACCTGCGACAGTTGTCACTTCCCACATTTAATTCAAGCCTCCAAGGTCATTATATCACCAAATTAAATTTTGGATTATGTGTGTACACTGTCTAGGATACCAATTAAATAATAATATGCAAAATAAAAACAGTGGAAAATTTTTAAAAAATAAATTCCGTCCAATTATACATACATGACGCTCTTTAATTTAATTAAAAGCAACAAACAATTCTCTACCAGACACTGTAAATGACACTACTCTAACTTTATATTGTAAAAAATAATACAAGTCTGTTCCTACTTCTCAAAAGAAAGTTGAGAAAGCCTTTCGAGGCACGACACAATTAATTCCAAAGTATATCTTATCCACATAATGTTCATCCATGTCATCTAACTCTATCACAATCCAATAAAAAATACCAATGCAAAATCATATTCACTGACAAATCAAAATTAAAAAAAAAAATGTTGAATACCATCAAATTATATATTATAAATAAATTAAATATATCACAGTAAATCTCAACTTGAACTGCCCACACAAATTTAATATATGCCTTTACATGCACGTATGGAAATGTATACATGTACGTGTTCTAGAATTAATTGACTTTGTACTTGAAAGCTGCCTACCTATATCTGTTTATATATAATAGATAATTTAACCCCTTTTGAATTTGTACCAGAAGCTTCTACACTTCTGCCCTTCTCATTCACCTACGACATACTAATGTCATGTCTTTTATATCCACCCACAGTGATGAGATACTAAAGTGGGCGAGTTTCCAACCCCACTATGTGTATGTAGTGTTTCACATCGATAGACAATTTCACCGCCCCCTCAAATAATCAATAAACTTGTTCATTTACATATTTAAATATATTTGAGAATTTTATTATTATTTACTATTATTAACTGTACACTTTAATACAATAATTTACTATCAAAATTTAATTTATTAATTATAATTCAATTTCAATGTAATGTTAATTATAATATACTAATTTTATTTTTTATTTTAATTGTTTAATTCGAAGAGAAATTAACAGTGTGTAAATCAATAATAGTTTATGATAATTGAAAAATATTATTATATTTATTTAATGATAAAAAATTGAATTTTATTTTATATTTAAATATATATTTACAGATTTGTATTAATTTCCGAGTTTATTTTTATGCTATTTATTTTCTATGTATTATCGATTAATGGTAAACGTCATGCTTTTATATCAATGTACATTTACACGCTATAAACTACATGTATATATCATGACGTAATAATATTACCAAAGCAACGTCACGAACGTTGCATGCGCACATTTCTGACGTCAAGTTATACTCTATAGAATTTTAATACATTTATATACATTCGTGAGATAAGATTGCTCTCAATATACGTATTTTTCATAGCTTCATGTTATTTAATAAACGGAAAAAAAATAATTAATATTTATTTCCGAAAGATTAATTTTTATTTTATTCATTTAATATTTTTTTTTTTTTGGTTTCGTTACTTTAATTTATTATTAATTAAATCTGATTCATCAACCAACTGCTGGTAATATTCACTTCGTTTATACCTGCACAATTATATTAATTATTCTCGATTTGCGTTATTTATGCCTCGACAATTCTTGTACGCAGCGATTGAGTATGATGAAGAAGTATAAGAGAGAACAAATGGTAATTGCAACAATGAGGTGGGCGAGTACATTTTTAATATATACACATACATGTGCGTATTCAATGCCGTATCATTGTGTATATAGTTTGCTCATAAGTTACTCATAGTAAGAAACAACCAATGTTTCAGTTTGTAGTTGACTATCAAATCCCCACGACTGTGGAAGTATTTTATACACGTGCTGCTCTTTATAAAGCTTTCACTTATATTATTTAGTAATGTAAAATTCCGTATGAATATTAGATCAATATTTTTCTTTAAAAAGGTAATTCGAAATATTTAAAAAAAAAATATTTAATTATAAAATATTAAGAATTTAATCAAATATAAATTGGAATTATTGTATTGTATATTTTTATTTGTTGTTTGTGTAATTTATATCTATGTATTATCAGTTAAGATTATGTGAATGATGTTTGGTGGCGTTGATTTAAAGAGAATTCTCTGTGTCCCTCTTCAATGAATTTTTTGAGATACGCTCTTTGATCGACGTAGCTTGTCATGCGCGTATATATGTGTTATACATTTATGTTTCTGGCGCTTATAAATTCAGTCTTGCCGCAAGCGTTGGCGAGTAAAGTTGAGGTCATTTTTGTCACTCTGTGTGTATAATTCAGCATGATTAAATAGGCAATCAAAAAGAAATAGATGAAAAAAACAAATTGTGTGTATTCGTTTTACAATGAAAACTGTGTCGTAATCCAATGTCGCGTGAGTCATACAACTTCTTTATTAACATTAGTGCGTGATTTTACAGAGTCATTTTTTTTTTCCGTTTTTTACGGCCTTCATGTACATATGTCTAAGAACTGCAGTTTATGTATGTATAGCAAACATTAATGATGTTATTACTATAGATTTTTTATATAATTTTTAAATTAGTTTATTGTTAATATCAGATTGTAGAAGTTTAATTTTAGTATCGCACATGTTGTCACGGTAGTTTTATATAATAATATTTAAAACGCAGCTGTTGGAATTTGTACATTGTATAAGTAAATGTAAAATATATTAGTTTATGTATAGAGTTGTATAGGAAAAGTGATTGAGTGATTGAAACCAGTCTAAACATTTACCATTGCAAATAATGTTTGTTTGAAACAAAAAAATATTTAAGGCAACACAAAATAATTAAGTAGCAAATAATATAATATATACTCAATCATTATAGTAAAATAAATGATACACAATTTTTTTATAGTTTAACAAGGACAAATTCATTAAATAAAAATTAAAGCGCGTATGTAGGAACAAACAAATCGATTGATGGCGTGACACATGTCTAAAACCTTGACAAAATCATTTAACAAAATCAGTTTTATGAGTTTAATCATTTTTCCAATTGAATATAAACATTTGATTATTAAAAATAATTATAGAATATTTTTACTTTGAATATATATATTTGTATATTATTTCAGTCTTTGTATGTACTTGGAAATTTAGCGTGTGTCATGTGAGTCTAAATCTGTCCTGTAATTCCCCCTAAAAATATTTTCCTTTTTCTTCAGACGTTTCTCGGGCGGAAATGCAATAAAAAGAGGAACAATCTCGTTGTCTATGCGACAATCTTGGTCAAGAATCTCCAGTTATTGACCGCGTGCACGTATATTTAGCTGCAGTATATATTTATTTGATGAGAAAAATATATAATAGTGGTATTGTCATGATAAAAACAATTGTACTGTATTATTTTACATCCCATTTATTTTTTAACGGATTTTATTCTCACACACTGACATTGATGATGAATATTTACGCTCTTTAATGAACCAGTTCTCCATAATAGTTTATACAAATATATATTTCAATACATGAATATATTTATAATATATAGAAAATATAGATAGTAAAATTTTTGTACCAAGCAGAGAATGATTTATCCAATATCAGAGGCGTTACAGTTTATCGATTTGATATTAATTTTATCCAAACAATTGAGTCATCATGATCAATAAACTACCGAAAGAAATTATTTCATTTTCTACTTATCCTCAATAATTAATGATAAATTGGACCAAGTTAGATGCACTTAAGGCAATATATATTATAAATATCGATTAGTTCCTGTCAACCACAACAAATGAGAGTAATGAACAAATTCAAAAGGAACCACACTATCGGGTGGTACTTAAATATAAATACGCAAATGAAATTAATTTAATTGTCAAATGCCATTGACCATGTCATATTTTTTACCCCCCTAAATAAAATGCAATCGATTTAATGAAAATATATTGTAGTGTTTAAATTAGAATAAACTGTCGAGTAGATGAAAGTTATAATTATTATTAGTGAGAGTGACAACGGCAATTTAATATTTTTCTGCACAGATATTTAAAGAAATAATTGATTAAACAAGTCGATACAATGCCGTGGAACTGTGCTGAATTAAGAGCGCAATTAATATAAATAATATATTAATATTGTGGAGGTGAAGGGAACAAGAGACTGTTGGATGCTGTGGCCCATGTTGGGTGATGATGGGCTGAGTCCCTCGTCGCTTCAAGGGCCTCCCTCATCTGTATCACACGCAAATAAAACGCAATGTAAATTTGGTACGTTGCTTTTCTGCGCGCCCTGCAAACCAGTCGTACGGAAAAATCATAGTACCACTCAGTGGTATGTCCAACAGGTAATCATCAGACAAAAATCATCATTGTCATATGAGGAGTTTTACAATCAAAAATATATTTTTATTCTTATGTTTTAATTATTTTTTTTATTTCATGCGATGTTGTTTATGGCATGCAAGAATTTTGTATACGAATAATTCATTTTGTTTTTATTATTGTTGTGAAATTAAGGGAATTTTGTGGTTGTTTATAAATGGCAGGAATGTATAGTGGGTGGGGCCCAGTTAAAGTGGACAATTACGTTGTGTTGTGTGTTACCTGACCGGAAACAAGACGAGGTCCTCCATCCATACATCCAATGGGAGATTTACACAAGCTGTGTGTAATATATAGTGTAGTAAAAATAATAAAAAAAAAAAAAAAAGGCCTTTGTTCTCTACGCTTGGAGACGTTTTCCAACCTTGACTCATCGCACGATCATCTATCAGTTGAACAATTCAAATGCAAAATGAAATTATTCATAGATGTTTATTATTTATTGTATGATTTTTTTAACTTTCACTCTAAAGCTTATGCCAATAATCAGGAGAAATAGAATATTGTATGTATAGGATTATTTTATTAGTATTCATGTGAAACCTTATGTAGAAATGGGAACATTGATTCTCATTGAAACTTCATAAAACAATAGTTGAGGGACCAATTGAATGATCAGTTGCTTTAGAATTTATTGAAGTGGGCCACACAAATGAGTGGATTCTATTGTAAAATTTCCCTGTGAGGATTTATTTTTTTTTTTCCAATCTGTGGCACTTTTTATTTTTCATCGGTTTAGTGAAAAGAAAAAGGATATTGATTTCATCGTCAATATTCGAATTCTATCAATATAATATAATGTAAAATATTGGAATGAATTTATTTGAAATTGTACAGTGAAAGAGAATTAAAAATCCAATGGCATGATGATGAATTATTGCTTTGCACGCTGCATATTTATAAAATTATATATTTATTTATACATATAAAACGTACATTTATTGAAAATGAAAGTATCGTATTTTTTATTTTTTAAATTTTCCAACAGTTATATACAAATAATATTAGCTAAAAGTTTTTTTCCACTTTCTGATTACAGCCCACGTGGCGTTTATGGGGCGAGGAACGGTGCGATGGTGTCATTTACACAGTGTATTTGAAAAAAGTCAGATACCACAGACCAACCAGAAGTTTATCAGCATCGGTAAAATAAATAAAATATAAAGTATAAACACATTATAATTAATATAAAAAAAAAAATTATTTGCTCACAGGATTCTGATGATGAAATATCACACTTGGAATGGGAAACTGTAAGAGTGCGATTTTTAAAAGCTGGAACTGTCCAAAAATTAGTAGAAAGTCTTGCCAATGACGATGGCGAACTCGAATCCACTTATATTAATGTCTTCCTGGCGACATATCGAGCTTTTACAACACCCCGAGAAGTTCTTGAATTACTATTGTCACGTTATGATGCCCTCGATGACAATACAACAACTCAAAATGATGAACAATATCGCAAAACCCTTGTCCAAGCGCTTCACGTATGGTTGGACGCATATCCAGGTGACTGGAAATCACCGCCAAATCATCCACTGCTTACCAGACTGTTGGACTTTACGCATCGGCGATTGTCAGGTTCAGAATTGGAGCTCAAGGCCAGACATCGTCTACATAGATTTCAATGCGAGGATCAAATTGGTAAAAATTATTATTCATTCATTGTGAATTTATCATCGTTGAAATTATATTACATGTCTATTGACAATATAAGAATGAGAAATTTGATGTGGTTGATGTTTTATTATTTATTATTATTTGTTAATACTATCCGATTTCATAATACAAATCATATTGTGATTCATTCATTGAACACATGCAATATTAAATACATATACATGTGTATGAGCAATTATTTTTTAGTCATTTAAAAATAATATATATTTTTCTATTGTTTACAGATAATTGTATGGTATATGACAATGGCAGTAGACTTTCTCTTCACAATAATTCAAATCCATTTGGCGATGATCATTGGTCTAGTTATACATTTCCCGAAGTACCACATCGTCATTTTGCTGAGCAGTTGACAAGAATGGATGCTGAAGTATTTAAAAAATTAGTTGCACATCAGTGTTTAGGCGCCGTATGGTCGAGACGCGACAGATCAAGAAGTCACGACGCTGCAACTGTACTCGCTACTGTTAATCAATTTAATGCCGTATCATTAAGAGTAATATCGACAATTTTGTTAGACCCAACGATTAAACCGCAGGAACGCGCTAGGATACTTGAAACATGGATAGATATTGCACAAGAATTACGTGTTCTCAAAAATTTTAGTAGTTTAAAAGCTATTGTTTCGGGATTGCAAAGCAATCCTGTTTATAGATTGGAAAAATGTTGGCAGTGTATGCCTAGAGATAAACATGAAGTGTTTATGGAACTCGAGAGGATATTCTCCGAGGAAAATAATGCGTGGACACAGAGGGAATTATTGATAAAAGAAGGCACTGCTAAATTTGCTGATACAGCTGGTAGAAGTGATAGACACTTGCAGAAAATATTCCAAAAACAAAATACTCATTCAGGAGTAAGTTAATTATTTTATTAATTTTTTATTTATATTTCCAATTATACAAAGAATGAATTGATTGAATTTATTTGTTTTATGTTTATTTAATTTCAGAATATCAGCTACGGTACAATACCGTATCTAGGAACTTTCCTCACTGATTTGACAATGATTGATACAGCAATACCCGATACAATAGCTGAAGGTTTAATTAATTTTGATAAACGACGTAAAGAATTTGAAGTTCTCGCACGAATAAGACTTCTTCAAGGAGCAGCTAATGCATATAATTTCAGTTCTGATCCTTTATTCGATCGGTGGTTTCATTCACTCATTGTATTAGATGATCGTGAAGCGTATAAACTTAGTTGTCAAATTGAATCGCCACCACCGGGCAATACTCTTAATCATCGTAAAAAAAAACAACATCATCAAGGACATCGTAAAAATGATTCACTTGCATCAACGTCAAGTTCAAGTTCATCGCAATTTTATTGTGATCTCGATTCACTTCCAAGTTCACCACATAACTCGCTCGATCGTAGAACGTCGCCATCACAAATGTCGAGCTCGTCTTCCAACTCGTCTTTACCATCGTTGGATGTTTCATTAGGATCGGGTGGCGGTAGCGGTGGAAACCAATCACGATTAGCGCCAACAGTTTCAGTTTCTACTAATGGTACAACTACTACAAACAACATCGGCGGATTATCAAGTCCAAGTCACTCACACAAGAGCTCACCCGATTTTTATATTATAAAAGTGACCATGGAAAGCGATAGTGTCGAAACCGAAGGTGTTATTTTATATAAATCAATAATGCTTTCTAATAATGAACGTACGCCACAAGTTATTAGAAATGCCATGTTGAAATTAGGTATTGAAGGTAATCCTGATCAATATACACTTGCTCAGGTATTACCCGATCGTGAAATGGTACTACCAAGCTCGGCTAATGTTTATTATGCCGTTAATACTGCTCATAATCTTAATTTTATTTTGAGACCTAGACGAGACATTAATGACTCGACTGCCGAGAGTCCAAAGGGCAAATTAAATCATAATACAAAACGGTGATCGTAATAATGAATAAAATAAAATTATAATTGTAATTATAAATACCACATGACAATTATTTGTGAATTTGGATAATATTTATGATTTCATTTACCAAAATCACATGAAACAGTACAACTTTGTGAATTTTTTCCGATAGATATATGTTTATATATTAAATACATATACACTTTGGTTATAGAAAAATTAAGTTTTAGATAAATATATTTTTAAATTAGGATCTAGAATTGCATATCGAGTTTTTACATGTGTATACATTTTTTTTTTTTTTTTAGAATAATCCATGTGGACCAGTAGAGAAGACAGTGGAATTACCCACATAGATCTTTATATATACTGATTATTATTTCTGTAAATAATTTGTTTTTGGTGTGAAACTCTTTGAATAGTATTTTGCCTGATATTTATCTCTTTATTATTCAACATCACAAAGGAAGAAAAAAAAAAAGAACGATGAAACGAATTCTGTGATAACGGGAATCTCTAACAATTTGTTAATATTATTATTGATATTTTTTGGGCCTGATATATAGTGCACTTTTATGAAACAAACGATAAATTAATTGAAATTAAGCACACATTTTGTACTTATCATATTTCTCCATTTCCTTATCTTCAATCATTGCGTGTTCTCGTCATTTTTCTAACAGCGCACAAAATTATATGTATTTATAAGCGTTGATTGGATAAAGAAAAAAAAATGTAAATTAATACGTCTAAACTGTTGATCTATCTAAATCTATTTATATTCATTAGCCTTTTAATGTATACAATTTGTAGGTATATTATAAAAGTTATTTTTCAAATGAAAATTCATGGAAATTGATCTTTTCCTTATCAATTCGTTGCGGATTGGTGCGGAACTCATCGATCAAACTCTGTTTTTATACTCGGCATTTTTTTTTTTCATTCTCATACGGAATAAAACTGCAAAAGCTGATTTAAAGTGCGACCGCTTTATAACTCGTTGATGAGTGGACTTCCGGTCGATCCCCCACTTGCCTTGAGACGTCCGGCACGCGAACCTGTTGATTGTACTCAAATCTTCATACGTTAAGGTAAGTGTCGATTTCTATAACACCACGTGTATAATAATTTCAAATAAATAATACATTTTCATAATCAAAACTAACAAAAAAAAAATTATAAAAACAAATAATCAACATTGTCAAATATATTTTAAATCCATCGTCTTCTTTCTTTCTACCTTTTTTGTTCTCATTACTCAAAAATCATTTATATAAATTTAATTAATTAAATTAAAATTACTTGGGCAAAAAAAATTTTTATTGTGTCTGACTATAAATGTATATCACAGCTTTTTCTACTGGCATCCTCAACCGTTGGCTTTCAAGAGCGCTAATGATAAAAACTCGTGTATAGTCAGGCGCAGTAGTTTACAATTACGACCGCCAGGTGGCTGATTTTGCTAAGGGCCACCACCCCTGTAGAGAGTTATATTCACTGAAGTACCATCCCTGCTACATTTTTGCGCCTCGCGCGCACGTTCGTGTATTACGGGTGTGCTTGGCTGCAAGCTTTAACATACTCGAGCTTGCTCACTACCGTTTTTGAGCAGTCGTGATTTTCCAGCCGGCCTGGTGAGGCGATGCGCTTCTTCATAATAGCGCGTGCTTTTTTGCGTTTTGCGCTCGCGTGTCGCGACGATTTTGTGAGGGGAAACTATTGTCAAACGTGAGAACAAGGATATTTAGCAGTCATGAAATAAGTGAGTGTTACTATATAATTCCATTGATTTATCAATCAAACATTGTCAACTTTATTTATCCATAAATACTTTATGATATTCAAATAAAATAATATTAAATGTGTTTATGCTACAGTTATTTAATAATAAAATCATTTAACATCTCATTTTTTAATTGTTATGAATTTTAACAATCTAAACATCAGCATCTCAGATTATTTATTTTTTAATCATGTTTTTTTTTTATAATCAATAACTTCCAATGACACGAAATATATAAATACAATTTTCAAAGACACAAAATCACTTGAGTATATTTAGAAAATTTTGAGTTTGTTTAAGAATAATGAAAAATAAATAAATAAATAAAAACTACGCCCTCGACACAATTTTTCTGCAGTCCGCATCGCGTGTCTCCAACAACACTTTATATATTCATTCCTTTGTATATTTTTCCTTCGTGTCTATGGTAATTATATGTATATATATTGTCGATATATCAAGCTTATATACTTGTAGTAATCATTGAGAAAGATTTGTGCTATCATCCATTTAATATAATCATCTAGTATTGTTCAATGGAATAAATATTTTTATCATTCTACTGAAGCTTTTATAGTAAAACTATATTCACTTTTATTTTTATATTATGCTTATGTATTTATTATTATTCGTGCTTTCACCAGCGTCGTGTACATGACTCATGTGGTACATAATGACGAGTATTATCGAATCAATTCATCATCTACAATTAACTTGTTGATTTATTTACATAGTGGATAAACATAAAATATTATATAATCGGATTCATTTATGTAGAAGTAATAAAAAAAATTTTTTTTTTATTTTTAAATAAGTTGTGTTCGATCGGTGGCCACGAAAAGTGCCCAAGCACCCGACAGTAACCCGCTAACCGACTTTCATATGTATAAGTTGTGTTCTCACTTTAATATCAATAAGAGGAAAAGAAAAAAATAACGTTGAAGATAGTTAAAATAAAAAACGCGAAGGAATAAAAAAAGTGCAAATGATAGAGAGCTGTAAAAATGGTGGGGAAGATATATGTTCAATGAGACTATGCTCCACCAAATGTAATTACATGCTTCAATACTTTTTCGTTAATTGACTAAAATAAAAAATCAACAAAGTTAACATTCACTATTTTCATTTGATTATAATTAAAATAAAAAAATCGATCAAATTGTCGAATGTAAAATTAAACACGACGATATATTCGCGTTTATATAAATTTATTTTTATACAAAATAATAATGAAATGAAGAACAAAAGTAATAACGATAGTGGTGAATTGGTAAACAATGCTTAAGGGCGAAAAATAAAACGGAGTTTGTTGGGAAAGAGCGAAAAAAAAAAAGCCACGTGCGCCAAGTTACAATTGACAAAGCTTGAAAAATAGTTCCAAAGTGAAAGAAAGAAAAATAACAAGAGGGCAGTAGATAAAAAAAAAATACAAAACAAAAAAAAAAGCCGATTCGTTTGGTTGAGAAGGCCAGAGTCTCCTATTATGAATAGGAGACTCTGGAGACTATGCTTGACAGATCGAATAAAATCGATTCTCAAATACATCGAGTCTATCGTGTTTCCAATCCTCCAATGTTCAACTGACGGATGAAAGAACACTCGTTAGCTCGTTGGAATCACAAAGCGGTTTGGCTATTGAGCACATGTATGCATATACATACGTATATTGTTACTGCCCAACTCATCTATCCAAGCTGAATAATATATCGTGCTTCATGTCTTTATATACCTTCGTTCACTCATACATCTATGTAAAGTTTAGTTTATTACACATAGAGGACGCCGATAAGTGCGTTGAGATGAAAACGATGTGAATTCTTTGCTTCTGAAGTCTGTTGTGGATCAGACTGTGAAGCAAACGCGGTAGTATGACGACGACAACAACAACAACACTCGTCAGTCCTCGACCTCGTCGCTGTAACGTTGCGATCGATCGACGGACACGACGACCAAAACTACAGAGAGAGAAAACGAGAAAAGAGGCGTAACGACCAATGCGTGTCTCTATACATTTTATATTCCTCCTCATTGAGTTTAATCCGTTAAGCTCTACGCTGTTATCCTTTATGACATTTGTTGTTTTGTTGAAATATTATCTTTCCCAGTGTGACAGTAAAACAAATCTCTTGTGCATATGCATGAAGATAATAAAAAAGAAATTAATTTAAATGTCTGTTTTGATTTTTTATTAATTGATAAATGGAAATATTGTAATAATATTTTTAATTGTGTATTTATATTAATGTTATTTTTTATTTTAGAATTAATACTTTATTTAATGATCGACAGTTGTATATTTTCGTCTCTGCACGCAAATCGAAACTGTCACGCGTTGGAACACGGCATTCAAAGGCGCGTACATAGCATATAAGTATAGTATATACATCAAAATGTCAAAGATCCACAAAAAGATTTTGTTCACACGCAATAAAAAAAAAAGGAAGAATAAATAAATAAAAATATGACATAGGAAATTGACTTGTCGCGTTCTTGCGCCACGTTTGACCTCAATTCGGATCCCATAAGTATTTTTTTTTTTTTTTTTCGTTTTAATTTATCTCTCCCTAATTCTTATACATTTGATTGAATAACAAACATTTTTCGTTCTATTGATGGGGCATGAAGGGGAAAAAAAATTACAGGGCTACAAAAACTTAATGGTGAAGGAGTGGTAACAGGATGAATAATGAAATCTTTTTAGCACACGTGTGTCAATTAAAGATTTTTTTACACTGTTATAAGCAGGATAAATAGTTCTTTATTCAAATCCATGTATGTAAGAGGATTATATTGTTATCGTGATTTATAAAAAAATCAACAGCATAGAATTATTAAAAATACAAAAGAAATTTATACATGTACGTTATGTATAAAGTTTCTATTTTATTCTCTGCCCTTCAATATATCATCGTTTTAAAATTAATAAGACTCACGTTATTCTCTATTATACAATGTCAATTACAAACGAAATAGTAATCATCAAAATCAATACATATACTTCGATTTTACTCATTTATAAACTGTATGTCCTTGGATTGAATTGAAGTGTAGCTATCGCAATACATAAACACAAAACTCAGCATATAAAAATACATTTTTTATGTGTTTTTCTCGGAAAATATATATTCAATGCTTGAATGTAAATATTAAATCGGTACAAATTGAAACACGAACGTGACTGCCAACCCGACGAATATTGAAATAGAGGTCATTTTCCATCACCTGTGCAATGTTTTATTAAAGACACAAATTATTACCATTATCTGCAAGATGAAACTAAACAGTTATACCCAAACCAACTCGAGCATATTACAAGCTAGTACCCGGAAGTTTGTGAATTATTGCTGCCGCAGTCACCTATAAGTCTTGTATCAAACCTCATCCATACATTTTACCTTCAATCCCAACACGCGATTCCCTTTTGCAAAGTATATTAAATACAATATCAATATTTTCCCCAATATTACTATTATCATCACAGTTATTTTTCCTCCTTCATCTTCTCATTCCATTCACAAATCATCATAAATAAATGATAAGAAGTAATAAAAAAACAAATAACAATAAACATATAATGAAAAATAGTAAAAACTCAATCATTATTTGTATAAAAAAAAAATAAAGAATAAAAAATATTAAAAACTCAATTATTATTTGTTTAAAACTAAAAAATAAAAATAAAAATTATTAAAAACTC
>JAQQBR010000003.1:8103799-8134723 GCA_030347285.1 Microctonus hyperodae | reverse complement strand
TTAATATTTTCATAATCTTTTATGTCTTCAAAATTGTTTAACGGAATAATTTATTTTACGAATCGCACGTTTTTTTTTTCTTGCGGTTTGATGTTTAGTTTGATATTTATACAAGAGAGAAAAAATATTAAATGATACGTGATGAATTTATTATATTATAAATCAGTGATTATTATGATTACACGCATGAATTTATTTATTGGATAGATTTTTTTTTTATTTTATATATGTCTATGTTTTACGAAAAAATTTTATAGCGCTATACGTACTAGATCTAGATCTATTTACACATAGACTAGTCGATAGCGTGTTTATATACGTGTGTTTGTAATATTAATATATATTTATAATTATATAAATATATATAAAATTTTTTTTTTTATTAAATTTTTTCATTCTGTTTTGATATATTTGATCATTAAATATTTTCTAGATGTTTATATTAAATTGCACTCAACTACTTAAAGTCCAATAATGTTAATTAAAATCTGATGTCAGATTTGTATAAACAAATATTGGAAAAAAAAAAATTTTTCTTGTTCTCTTCCAAAAGCACGATTTTAATAATTATAAAATATATATTAAAATTAGAATGTCTTGGCATGCTCGTTCACAATTCACAAATATAAACACATATATATGTGTACATATATGGACATTATTGTTTTAATTTTAAATACAATAACGCAATTCAAAATTTACATATTTATATACATGTGTGTGTGTGCGTGTGTGTGTATATACGAAAATTACCAATTAATTATTTTTTTTTTCTTTAAAATTTTATTGAAATGATAAAATATAAAAAGGATCAAGCTGATGTGAAAGAGACAAATAAAATTGTTATAAAAACGCGCACCGCCAATCGCATTTTTATTTTTATTCAGTCACACTTTTTACTCAGGGACATTTTTAATACAAAATATATAATAATATATGTATATATCTATATGTATTTATTTAATAATACATTTTTTTAAATATTTAAAATTATTTAAATGACTGAAAATCTTTATCAAAATGCGCACACCACCACTCTCCGAGCACCAAACACCCACCACCAATCAGCCTATCAGCAAGCATGTCTTCAATATTTTAAATATTATATTACATTTAGATTAATTATCTATTCCATATGTTTACATATATACTTATGTTACTTCGCACAATGCAGCAAAAATTTGGGGTCTATCTCAATCCTCGCAAAAAAAAAAATTATAATGCCGAATGTACTTTTTATACTTGAAAACAAAAATGCAAATTTTATTTGTTATTTAATTATTTATTTATTATATTAATTTATATGATTGTCACATTTAGGAGCTCGCGCACAAACTATCAAGGAGTTATGACATGCAAGAAGCACAATTGTTGGAGGAGGGAGCAACTTCTGGTGGTGCTAGTGGAAATTCTGGTACTGGTGGACCACCCAGACGTCATCATAGTGCTCAAAAATTGGCGAGAAGTGATTTAACAACAAGGAGAGAGGAGGATAGTGCTTTGGTCGTTCCAGATCATCAAGGCAACTTGAGAATTACTGTAAAAAAAACTAAATCCATTTTAGGAATAGCTATTGAAGGTGGAGCAAACACAAAACATCCATTACCAAGGATAATAAATATACACGTGAGTATTTTTTTATTAATTTGTTTTTATGATTATGTTTTCATTTATTTTTTTACTTCTTTTTTTATTGATTAATTTTCAGGATAATGGCGCAGCTTACGAAGCTGGTGGTCTTGAAGTGGGTCAACTGATACTCGAAGTAGATGGACACAGGGTCGAAGGTGAGTCAATAATTTAATTTAATAAATATATAAAAATACAAAAGTAAATAAAATTTTATTATCACACGTCATTTGGTAATTTATCAATATTTTTAATTTAATTTATTATTTTTATAGGATTGCATCATCAAGAAGTTGCGAGACTCATTGCCGAATCATTTGCGCGACGAGATCGTAATGAAATTGAATTTCTTGTTGTTGAAGCGAAAAAAAGTAATTTGGAACCAAAACCAACGGCTTTAATATTTTTGGAAGCGTAGCAAGAGTCTCCCACCTCCGAGCCGGAACCTCCGTAATTTAAAATCTCCTCATGTGACTCTTAATGCAGAGCAATATGGGAGGATGCAAATTAATTTAATTAAATGCGATGTCGCAAAGGAAAAAAAAAATTTGTGAAAAGTTGTAGGGGAAGAAAAAATAACGTCTACTGTTTTACTTTTCAACAACACCTCACTCAATATGTTTGATACATATACGATATTATTTCAAGAATAACACAAGAAAAGAAAATAAACAAAAGGTGTTATCGTTGTTGATTTTTTTTTTAATACTGACATTTTTTGATTTTTATAAGCATCCTCTTATCGCCTAAGCATGAGTTACTAATGAATATCTGGCTTTTGGACGGTGGGAAATGTCGAATATGCGCATATATTACAAGCTTATTAACAGCATCATTTGACCTTCAACAATACCAATGGTGGTATATTAATTATATGATTAAAGCAACGAGGCGACAGTATATTTATATATTCACCAGTTGAATGAATAAGTTGAACGAATGAAGAATAAATGAGAAATGTAAATGAGTGAAGAAAAAAAAAAAAGTAATAAAGATACAAGATATCAGAAGAAAGTTATGAGAAGAAATTCTTTTAATATGGTCGCCAATTGTGCCAAAGAACTTCGAGGACCTCATCATGAACAAATTTAGTTCAAAGATAATAACAGAAATAAGAAAAAAAAAATAATACAAACGCTTAAAACGTAACAGTATGTATAAAAATTAAACGAAACGAAATGGTTATTTAACCGATATTATCATTGCTGCCTGGAACTAAATAAATCGAAAATCACAATCGAAAAAAAAAATAAGAAATTGGAAAAATAATGTAAAATGTTGACTAATGTGTTATTTATCAAGAAACAAAATGCTCGAATGCCACAGAAGCTGTTTCATTTCAACTCTCGTGTGCTCATGTTCAATTTCAATTGTTAAAATAATAAATTAATAAATTGAATCATGAAAATAAATAAGTGATGAAAAATTGTGAGTAGAGCGTTTTGCTTTTAACCTAAATAAAAATAAAATCCAAGTTTATTGCAAAAAAAATGTTATGGCAGATATGAAAGATTATACATATATATAAAAAGTGTATATATAAAATAAAAAAAAAAGGAAAAAGATGATTAAGAAATACGAATTAAAAGCCGTCGAAATTAGTGATCTATATTAATTGTAAATGAACGCAGAATTAAATTAAAAGCCATATAAAAGCACAGCAAAACATTGAATGGTAAGAGTGATGGGAAAGGGAAAAAAAACACTATATAAATGTTATACACATATTCATTGTGTACAACGGTACTGAGCACTACTTCGGCACAATAAACAAACCTCTACGTACATACAAATACATGTATATATGTATACACAGAATAAATACCCACATGTGTATACGTATAAAAATTATAAATTGCTCGTGGAATGAAATATTATCAAAGGATAGATTTACCTGAACAAATATAACTGCGGTTCTAATTAGAGAGCAGACGTTAATGTGCCAAACGTGTACGTAAACATATATGGTTATTGAAATACATACATATATGCATTTACATATACATAAAAAGATATATGATGTGAGTGAAGTAGTCTAGTAGGTTGAGAGCACAAGCGAACATACGGGACAAATAAAATACATTCGGAGAATTGAAGAAATGATAGACGAAGTGAAAGAAGTAATTCAATATGTCAATGAAGAATCGGAATATGGGGTCATTCGTGTTCTCAATTAATAAATATTATACACTTGAATTTTTTTTTTGTTTTAATATTTATATAGGCTAAGCACAATATCGCATGGACTTTATAAAATGCACTGCACTGCTTTGAAATACAAAATGACAATTCAATAATACGGAAAAATACAGTTTATAATTAAATACACAATGCGACGAGAAAAAAGAAAATAATAAAGAAGAAAAAAATGAAAGATAAATAAAACAGAAATATATCTATTAAATGAATATTTTTGTAAGCAGCTAATTGGACACGTGCGTGCAAGTTAAAAAATATTTCTGCTAACATATCTGACAATGCCTTATCGCTTCATGTGTTGATTAATGTTATATAAATAATAGATCTAGATTATATGTTGTGAAACACACTTTGATCAAAGAGTCTTGTTGTGTTTTGATAATTAGAAACGAAAGAAAACAAATTAATGGAAGGTAATGAAATGAGTAATGTATAACAATGCATCAGTGAATGATCCCAAATTAATGAAGTGTCGCTAATTTTCTAAATCTTGATGATTAATGTTTTTATAAATAATTTCAATTGGTCAATCCAGTTATTCATATACTTTATTGTATAATTTTTACATTCAAACTGCGAGATTATTTGTATTATTATTTATTGTGATTGATAATACATCACTGTCGTGTCGTGAATGCAAATTTTCCCTCATCTCCAACCCTCTCCCTCACTCACTTTCTCTCCCACCCTCTATTGAGATGGCTCAAAAAAATAAAACAAATAAAAATTTTGCGATTGTGGCTGGAATTAAAATACAATCAACGATTAAAAAATTTCATGAAAAATAAATTGAATTAAATAGTAAGGTTAATTCGTTGTATATAATATAAATATGAAAATATTAATTTATAATAATATATGGCATACGCTTGTTCATACAGTATTTTGTGTAAAATATCCCCAAATAAATAGGAATTTAATTATATTAATTTTGCGGTGATATTCATGTTAATATTTGGAAAAATCATTAGAAATAATATTGTATATTTATCATCATACATTTGCAGCTTTTATGCACTTTGTAATTATTTATTTTTGCGCTTACCATTAAAATCAAAATGAAATCATATACATATAATTGGTAATTATTATATAGCGTTATATTCAAATTTGTAGGAATTTATTTTCTGTTAATTAAACATAACAGTATTATTAAAATGAGTTTACAATAAGTGAGTATTAAATAAATTAAATGTGTTATTGCGTACTTGAATGATTAAATATGAATCTACGTGCGTATGAGAGTATATTTGTGTCAATTTTGCAAGCGAATGAATACATTGTTGGCATTCGAAAAAAAACAAAACAGCAAATAAACTTGTATATATATTTAAACACACATGTATAATTTATGAATTTTATGCTATTAGTCAAAAAAGAAAAAAGAAAAAAAAGTGGTGATGAAATTGTTATTATAAACTAATAAAACATTAAAAATAATGTCGATTTTGTGGAGTTATACATATATATATTTGTTTGTTTAATTATCTCAATTTCATGATTTTTCTTGTCCTTGATCACATGAAACACAATTGACGTCAATTTATTCACCTCACCTTTATCATAAAGAAAATTTTCCTTTCATTTATTTTAATCTCAGTATAAACTTTCCAACGCATATTCATACGTTGAATTGTTTGAAATAATATGCGCTTGGTAAATAAATAAAAATATATTACTCACTCACATATGAGATGTATTGGAACAACTATAAAAGTCCATAACTTTTTCCTAATCCGTATCAGTATCATCTGGACAGATCAGTAGACCACCAAAATGAATAAAATTTGTCTTTTCTTCACCATGGCAGTGTTATTCGCTGGTGAGTAAAACAATTTGACTAATCCGAAAAAATTAAATACCCAAACATTTATTTTTAATATTATAATTTTGTTTTTCACATTTTAATTACAGCCATCAGTCAATCCTACGGTCATTTAGGCTTCCTCTCTCATGGTGGTCCTACCAAGGGTGGAGGCGGTGGAGGCAGTGGTGCAGGAAGTTCAGCATCTAGTGCAGCATCAGCTGCTAGCAGTGCTAGCAGCAGCAGTTCAAGTGGCAGTAGTGCAGGCAGCGGTGCAGGAAGTGGTGCAGGCAGCGGTGCAGGAAGCGGTGCAGGAAGCAGTTCCGAAAGTGATGCTGAGAGTGAAGCCGACAGTAGTGCCGAAAGCGGTGCTGGAAGCGGTGCCGGAAGCGGCGCTGGAAGTGGTGCTCAAAGTAGTGCCCAAAGTGAAGCTGAAAGTAGTGCCAGCAGTTCTTCCAATAGTGGATCCAGCAGTGGTGGTGGTGGCAAATGGATCGGAGGAAAATGGATCGGAGGAAAATGGATCGGTGGCAAATGGCTCGGTGGTCATTCCCTTAATAAATTTGGATTTAACAAATTCATTCCTAACGAAGTCAACAAGAAAATAGGCTTCATCGACTCTTTGGTGGGTGGACTTTAGATTTCAACAGAGCCAATTAGCTCAATGAATAAATTTTTTAAATTCATCAAATAATGTATATTATACAATGAATAACCAGCACAAGTTTTTTACTCAAATTTAAGTGCCGGAAAATAATAAATAAATAAATAAATAAATATAAAAACATGTGTCGCTATTGTCATTTGGGAATTTATTCTCTTTTTTTTTTTTCTAGACATTACTTAATTAATTCTTGATAACCAAGTTATCTGGCGATTATATATTATACTCAGGTGCAATCGCTGAATTCTGATAACAGACAAAATAAATATATATTACATACATATGCACATGTATATTACAAGGTAAAATTGATTAAACTCGCCAAGCATAAATTTTCTCAAATGAAATATAAAAAAAAAGAAAGAATAAAATTATATGAATGTGCATTAACTTATCCACCCAATGACATACTTTATAAAAAAAATAAATGATATTTTTCTTTATGATAAATTGGAGAAAATTTGCTTCAACAATTTATAACCGATTGGGTATCTTTTGTATCTAGTAAATTTATTCACTCTATTTTTTAATAGAAAATGGAATAATATATTTTTGACTAAAATTACACGACACAAATGAAGAATATACATTACCTGGTAGCCATTCTACACAAGTTTTTATTTTCCATCCATATTTTTGGAAGCCACGAAATAATATTTCAGATCCTCAAATCATTCCTGAGCTATTTGTATCTACCTGTTAACGAAGAAGAAACGTAAATTCAAAATAAAACTAATCACATCATTTAATGAGCAATTATGAAAAAAAAAGAAAACAATAGAATAAAAAAATTATAGATTTAGAGATCATTATATTTCTAAAACAATGAGATTGTTCTAAAAGTTTTCTCTTTTGGCTGGTGTACAATCATCAACTTGTTGGTGTGGCTTTGTCATCAAATATAACCATTGTAAATCATACCCTGGTACCTGATACGATGTTACAGTTGAATACAAAACTCGACATCATCAAACGTTTTCATAATTCTGAAACTTTGCTTCAATTAATTTTATCAACAATTTCATGTGATGAAACTAAAAATTTATAAAAAATTAGTAGCTATAAATTATATCAAATTTCATATTCTTATATTTAATTTAAATTTAAACTTAATACTATAATTATACATTTATTTCTATAATTATAAAAGACTTTTTATCTCTAAGAATTATTCTCAAATTCTCTATAAAATTAATATTCATAAATTCATTTTCAGGCCTGCTAATACTATACAAACACGACATTCAATTTCATTATTATTTTTTTTTAACGCTAGTACAATTGTTATTTGCATTAGTGCATATTATCTCGCTGACATCGAATTATTCTCCACAAAATTCACTGGCAATATATGCTTTATCTCTGTTCAATACTCACAGAGATATTTATTTTGTGCGCAGCTGGCAATGAGGTGACGCTTGTGTGGTAAAATTTATTGTGTTTATTATTTTATACCGATTTCAAAATATAACCCATATATTTCATTTACATATTTTTACACACACGAGCATATGTGCGTACATCTATATACGTAAGCAAATTTTATGTACCATACCATAACACTGCGAGCTTTGAATTAATATGTCATAACAATGGAAATGTAAATTCCTATCTTATAAACATATTAAGTGTTTGAATACTCTCAACTATGAATTTGTATTCTATCAAAATAAGACATCTACACAACTTGAATGCTCGTCGTCAACTGAAGTTTCACCCTCTTGTTTAGTATTCCCATTTGGATCGATAACAATTTCGCATTGTACATAATTACTGATAATATTTAATATTATTTCCTTTCTCCTCTTAATGGCATCGTAGAAACAATTATAAAATATACCATATCTCTTATAATGTAACTGTAATTATCAGCTGAATTATTAATAAGTCAACTCTTCCGCAGTGTCCCAAGAACATTTACCGCTTCATATACAATGCATTGCAGCTGTTTAGTTCCCTGCAGTGCATTAGGGAAATAATGACAAAATTTTATAATTGATTTTACAATATTAATAAGCCTTTTACTGGCATGTGAATTATATTTACCTTTGAGTATTGTTTGCCAGATGGAAATTAGAATTTTACCATAACGCAATATCTAGAAATAGAATAATGCAGAATATATTGCCTGGTACTTTTGTTGTATTTAAAACAATTGGTTTCTGGAAGCCTCTTCATTGGACCTCATCATTGCTCGATTGGCTCTATACATTTTACATGACTATTGCATTCTTTTTCGTGTATTCGTTTTCAATAACTGGAATTATCGGATTGATTTACTCCAGTAATAGTTTGATGGAGACAACCAATGAATGTTTTTTTTTATTGTCTATAATTGCAGTTTGTGGCAAAACATTTAATGTTGTGTCATGTCGGAAAACGATAATTTGGATGTTAGATACACTTGGGAATGATCCTTCTGCACCGAGAAACAAAGAAGAAACAATTATTCAAAATAATTTTGATCAATTTATTTGGTGTGTATTAAGAAAAAATCTTATTAGCTATGAATTTTCATTTAAACTAAATAAATTAATACATGTATAAAAAATTGATTTTAATTCAAATTATAATTATTTCCAGGATTAATACCGTTGTTTATGGAGGCTTGAATGAGATCACAGTTTTTCTGAATACAGTAGGAACTCTTTTTCAAGATATTCCAATTGGAACACTTCCTTACAATACTTATATACCTTGGGATTATTCACATGGTTTCATGTATTGGCTCGCATATGCTTATCAAATAATCAGCGTTATCCTTGCTGCCAATGTGGCAATTGCATACGATACTTTAGTTGCTGGAATGATGATGCAGGTGAGCGCAAAGCTCAATATCCTCAAGTATCGCTTCAGTAATTTTACAATTTTCCTCGATACAATTTTATCAACAATGTCGATTGGTGATCGACCATATAATATTATAAAACTGGAAATTGAAAGAAAATTATTAGCAAGTTATATCAAATATCATATTCTTATATTCAAGTTGAGTTTGTTTCAATCATTTAATTTTTTAAAATGATTTAAAAATGTATTAATTAATATTTATAATTTTTTTTTTCAGACTTGCTAGTACTATAAACTCAACATTTAGCTTAATTATTTTTGCTCAATGTTCTATTAGTACAATTGTCATTTGTGTTAGTGTATATAATCTTGCCAACATGAAATTATTCACAGCTGAATTTACTGGTATTATGCTTTACCTTTGCTGCATGCTCACAGAAATATTTATTTTATGCGCAGCTGGAAATGAAGTTACTCTTGTGGTATACAATTTATTCTCATATATATAATTATATAAATTATTCATTTTAATTCAATAATATACAATTCATATTACTTATACAAAAATAATTACTCAATTGTATACATAAAATCTATGCAGATTTTATAATGTTTTAGAGTGAGAGTATTGGCGATGCAATTTACGCGATGGACTGGACAAATTTAAATCCATCAACGGTAAAAGGTCTTATTATCATCATGAGTCGAGCTCTCCAACCAATTATATTTACAAGCGGTCACATTGTAACTCTTTCACATGATTCATTCAAAAGCGTAAGTATTATTTCAATATATTTTTCACATGTTGCATTATCATAAAGAAATATAAAAATGTTTACTCATTAAATTTTTCGGCTGCAGCTCATCAAAATATCTTATTCAATATACAATCTTCTTCAACAAACATCATAAAATCGAATTGGCATATATTCAATGGAATAAAAATAATTATTATTATAAAATGTAGTATATAAGCTTATATACAAAATAACGTGATAATTTATACGTTTACATACATGTGTTTGTAGATTTAATAATTCTTGAGTATATATTTACATGTCACCCAAAGATATCTGTACACTTCAACGTCTCATTATCAACTGAATTTTCACCTTCATATTTCATTCTGTAATTTAGATCGATAATAATTTTACTTTTCATATAATTATACTGACGTTATTAAATGTTATTATCTTTCCCTGCAAAATATCTTGGAAACAATTATAAAATTTATACTGTTTCCCTTGCGATGTGACAGTAATTATCGACTGAATTAATAAACAGTCAACTCTTCCGCAGTGCTCGAGAATATATCGTTTTATGTACGATGTATTCCAGCTGTTGAATTTCCCACAAAGACAATGGTACACAATGAAATAATGACAAATAATTGATCATTAATTTTTAATAAGACATATCCGAATATATGAGTTGTATTTACTTGTAGATGAAGGATTGGTATGGTGGAAATAAAATGATATTCAGCCCTTAGACAAACAATTACGAGTAGCATAATGTTGAACATACTCCCTGGTAGTTTTGCTGTCTTTCAAATAATTGGTTTCTGGAAACCGCGTCATTGGGTATTACCGTGGTTGGATTGGCTTTATAAATCCTATATGGCGATTGGATTCTTTCTCATTTATTCATTTTCATTAACTGGGATGATCGGGTTATTCCAGTCCAGTCATAGTTTAATGGAGACAACTAATGACTGCTTTGTTTTACTGTCAATAATTGCTATTTGTGGCAAGACAGTTAATGTTGTGACATGTCGAGAAACAATAATTTGGATATTAGATACACTTGAAAGTGATCCTTGTGTACCGAGAAATAAAGAAGAGATTGCCATTCAGAAGAGCGTTGATCGTTTCATTTGGTGAGTGACAAAAAAAAAATTATATTATTAATTTTCTTATAAATTATAAGGAATTAATTATTTTATATATTTATGATTGAATTCGAATTAAAATAAATCATCTCAAGGATCAATACAGTCATTTATGGAGTTCTAACTGAAGTTACAGTTTTCATGATTACAATAGGAACTCTTTTTCAAGATATTCCCATTGGAACACTTCCATATAATACTTACATACCTTGGGATTATTCACAAGGTTTCATGTACTGGCTCGCATACAGCTATCAAATGATCAGTGTTATACTCTCAGCTAATGTGGATATTGGGTATGATACACTGGTCCCTGGTATGATAATGCAAATCTGTGCAAAATTACACATCCTCAAGTATCGCCTTAATCAATTACCAATTTTATCGCACCAGAATAAATTAACTAATGATTATGATAATGATGGCCACAAATATTCTGTAAATAAATTAAAAACAGAAAGGAAATTAGTGGCAGATTGCGTTGAATACCATCTTCTTATATTCAAGTTGAGTTGATAGAAAATTTACCTATATGTTTCAAGAATTTGTTGCAAATTTTTTTAAATTAAGTAAATATCATCAAAAAATTATCATAATTCTTAGTATCTTTTTCTTGAAATTATTACAGACTTTCTGACGTAATAATGACGACATTTTCATTCATTATTTTCGTTCAATGCTCCATTAGTACAATTGTTCTATGTGTTAGTGTGTATATTATTGCGAACATTGAAGTTTTTACAAGTGAAACCACTGGAATCATGCTTTATCTTTGCTGTATGCTCATGGAAGTATTTCTTTTATATGCCGCTGGTAATGAAGTAACAATTGTGGTAAATATGAAACATATAATGAAGTTTAAACAATTAAATTATATATGTATTATTATTATATTGTTTTTCAGAGTGAAAGTGTGAGTGATGCTATCTATAATATGGACTGGACTGATTTACATAAATCAACAATCAAAAGTTTAATAATTATGATGCGACGAACACTTCGTAAAATTGTAATTACCTGCGGATATATCGTTACTTTGTCACTCGATTCCTTCAAAAGTGTAAGTTTGACATCATTTTTAATATATAATTGAAAAAAAATATTTTTATCGTAGATAAGAATATATAAGATAAATGTAATTAATGTAGAGTTTATTATTACCTGGAAATACTGGCTATTGTGAAAGCTTTTTTTTTGTTTTTCCAGCTCATAAGAATTTCTTATTCAACTTACAATCTCCTTCAACGAACATCAAAGTGAAGTTGATTAATTGATCTATAATTTTATAGTAGCTTTCATGATCAAATGATTTGCTACTTGGTAATTAGCATAGGTGTCTATGAGTTCAAGCCCTGAATTTTTAATAATATCCTGTCTGATAAGATGTAATGTAATGAGATATTATATGTATAATTAATTATTGTCTAACAATACGCAATAATGTTATATTGTACATGTTTTATCAACATATTTATTCAGGTTTCATCCTATATCTTGATCTAATATACAGTCAATTTATCGACTACATTATCAGTATGTAAATAGATATTTATCATTGAAAAATTGAAATCGAATTCGATATTTTGAATAAAAAATTTTTTGTCTGTGATGAGGATATTGGAAATGCTTCAAATTATTTATGTAAACAAGTGTGATTACATTTTTTCCTCTGTGAATCATCTGGTGGAGTTTCGTATAAAATTATAGGTTAAGTTTTGGTATATTGAAAATGCAATGGATTTCCACAAGTTATTGGAGCAATTGAATGAAATAAACATTTTTAATTGCTTTTTCATTAACTTTTATTCGTTTTTTATTATTTGTGCTTATGAAAAGTTTTTGATTTTATCGATCGACAAGCGTTAATCACGACATCTTATGGCAACGAATTGAAATAACGAAAAAGCAATTCTATTGCGTTGAAGAAAAAAAAAAGAGATATTGCGCGCGCTACTACTAATCGCCATCTTGTACACCACATGACCTCGTTGCCGTGTCCCGTGACCAGCTCACGTGAATTTTGACAAATTCAAACGTTTTTTTGGCAAAAAAAATGGATATTTTGGAGCAACATCTTGATGAGCAAGACGTGAGGTATCCATTGTCAATAAATACATTCATTAATTGTTAATTATTTTATTGATTCGAACGATACTTGTTATTTTATCAAGGTCATCGGGGATACTGCACAGTGCGCATTTATTTGCAAATTTACATGCATTTTTTTGCACACATTTAATTAGTATACAGTTGTTGTTTATTATAATGTTGAATAATATTTATAAATTCTCTTTTTACAGCGGAGCATCCGTGAAGGATGATGATGGCACAAGCATTGTCATAGAAGAAACTGAAATTGTCGATTGCGACGGTAAGATTCCATCATCAACGTAAATTTTATAAATCAATCATTTTATCTTGTATTATTGTACATATCTTTACATATAATAATTTTGATTTGAGAAAAAATTATGTAATAAAATAAAATAATGTCATTTAACCTTATTTTGTCGTTAATAAAGCACTTGATCCACTTCAAGGTGATACTGTGACAGATGACGGACTTCGATATCAAGAAACGTTGGCTTACAGAGTAATTCAAGTAAATGGAAATACTGTGAGTAATGAAATTGAATTGCCAGTAGCTCAACAAGGTAATAATGCAGTTCAGGTACTTACATCACCAATAAACGGACAATTTTACGTTATTGGTAATGCAAACGATGTGTTTACCACATCACAATCATCGAGATCGTTAGCACCGCGCACAGCTACATTACAAATTGAGAATCCAAGAAATTCAACTCCTGTTCTGAAAAAGGTTTAAGAATCATTCTTATCTTACAATTCCATATGATATGTTATGTAATTTTATGGATAAGTAACTGTCTCTTCTTTTTTTTTATTAAAATCAGCGCGATGATAGAAGAAGAGCGACACACAATGAAGTTGAGCGTCGACGCAGAGATAAAATAAATAATTGGATCGCAAAACTTGGCAAAATTATTCCTGAGTGTAACACAAACGCAAGTAATAATGGTAGTGGAAGTAGTGGAGAGGGCAAAGCAAATTACGAAACTCAGGTTGTTATTAAAGAATATTCATGAAAATTATTATGAATATTTTTCAATTGTATTTATTTGCTTTTTTTTCTCAGTTGAATTTATTTATCATTGATTATTGAAAAATTTGTATTTTCAGAGCAAAGGTGGAATTTTAGCAAAAGCATGTGAATATATTACTGAATTGAGATCGGCAAATCAGGGTTTAGGACAATGCTTACGTGATAATGAAAAGTTACGACAAGAAGTAACAGCATTAAAGCAAATGGTAACACAATTAAAGCGTGAAAATGCACAGCTAAGATCAGGTGTTGTTAGCGTAGTAACGAATGCTGATTTAGCTCATTAATTATCATTAAATAGTGGTAATGACATTTGAGCTTTGTAAATATTCATTAATGATAATTGAGCTATATATGTTATATTATTGAAGAGTAGTAGAAAAAAAAGAGAAAAAAAAACAGTAAATATATTATATCGTTATTTTACCAACAGAGATGTACACGTAAATTAACAAAAAAAAATTAATGTACCATATGCCATTATGAATTATTTAACAGTGAATTATATAATTTATTTCGAAAAGAGAGATCCGATAAATGAGATAAGGCTGTGAATAACGAATGTCATTTTTTTTTTGGATCTTTTCGGAATGCGTAACACATTTAATTGTTTTATAATAAATATATGATGAATTATGTCTGCGATTTTGAAGAATAATGGAATAATATGAAAAATTCATAAATCCATTCTTGTTTTATTAGGGGACAAAAAAGTAATTTAATTGAATTATGCAGTAAAGATATCAGAGACAAAATGTATCATAATAAAAAAAAATGTTACATGTCATATAGATGTACATAGATGAATGTAATGATTATAGCAATAATGTTATGTTTTTTATTCCATGTACAATTCAATGAATTTTACCATGAAATTCGCTAATATACAATGGAGTATGTAGCACAGCATTGTAATATATCGTTAATGTATATATCGCGGGGTTATTGTTGTATCATCATCATTATTATTATTATTATTATTGGTATTTTAATTAATATTAAAAATGAACTTTCCAAAAATTTATCTTTAGCAAATAAAAGCTCTATTCTTTTTCGATTTGTTTGTCCATTTATCGTTAGAGGAAATAATTTAAACTAGGATACCTAAAAAGGAAAGTGAAAATATTTTTAAAAAATTTAATTCAAATATATTTTGTGCATAATTTTTTATTGATTTTTTTTTCTTTACATATCGTACAATGGAAATGATACACAAGAGTCGCTTTGGAAACTGTTCAACAACACGAAAAAATACTCTTCACTTCATTTAATCATTTAATTAGGGTTTTTCTTGGAATATTTTTGTTTCAACAAGAATATTTATCGCGAAAGAAGAGTCAGCGACTCGTTGCACGTAACGTATGCACTTCCCAAAGGCGAAAAAAAATTTTCCCATACCTATAGCCTTTCAACGATTCAACGTTAATATAGTTTCATTTAATTCTATCGTTTAACGCCTATATGTACTTTGAACTTCTATTACGTTTAACATAGATATATGGTACAATAGCTAATACTTGATGATTCAATATTTAAAATGTTCTTTTTTAGAAAGCGATTATATCATTTCATTTTTACATTTTTCTCATTAATTAATTTATTTATTTTTTTTATTAATAGGCAAAATGACATGTCAACTCTCTTAAAGATTTGTTTGTCTTCTTCATTATTTGTATAGATATAATTGATTTTACTTCTCCATCAATTCGTAACATCGACTGAGAATTAGAAATTACCCAAATCGAAAAAAAAAACTAATTCAAATATTTTTAGTTTTAACTAAATTAAAAATTTCCTGATTACTTTCAAAGTGTCAATATTAATAAATATTGAACCGGCACCAAATTTTTCATTGTGGTAAATGTATATCCATCGCTTCTTTCCTATATGTCCTTTATTAAGGAATATATTTTACAGTTGCGTTTAGGTTCGTCCCGTCTTTATTGTCTATATTTTACAATAAGTCAAAGAATAATATTTCATTTCATTCGCATTTAAATATTTACATATACAGCTATGTATATGCTATCTGCAATGCCCATAAAATTAATGACTGCATCACAAGAGAAAAAAAAAAGTTCAATTTCCCGTACTTATAAGCTGTAAATATATACAATTTTATTTATTTTTCCTTGACAATAGATGAGTGAGGCGTTTTATTATTTTAAAGAAATCTCAATGACAATCAATGAATTCAAATAATTTTTCATTTTGTTTTCTAAATCCAGATATTGTTACGTAATAACTCACCCATTCATCATTCGACTTGGAACGACCCTAAACAGTTGATATAACTTCAAGTAATCGATTGAATAAAGGGCGGCATATATGAATAAAACATGATATAAAATTTAATCTTCCAGATTTCTGAATGACTGCTGAATATCTTCGTGTAATTGATCAAAGTCTGATCTAATCTTTGCTTCACCATCTTTCACAGGATCCTGAAGATATAACAAAATAAATAATTGAATAAAATAGTGAATATCGAAGAAGAAAATAATTTTCACTATCGTACCTTGAATTTCATGGAACTCAATTGATATAGAATGTTGCCCATACTGTCACGAATAACATTCCAAGTAATTTTATTATCTGATTGCGCTGTTGATTCCACAGCGTGTCTGGCCATATCGTAGAACGCAATCATATTACGAAGCATACCGACAGTCTTGTAGAATGGACAAAAACGATCATAAGGCGAATAACTAAAATGAAAAATAAAACAATATAAGTATTATGAAAATATTTTATTATTAAATTAATTTACCTGTTCTGTTGTAAAAAGTCATCTTTCAATAATTTGGCAACTTCAAGTGTTATTTTGTCAGTTTCAGCTAGAGAAGCTTTACCAACCAATTGCACGATTTCTGATAAATCTTCTTCTTCTTGCAATATTTCCTTGACTTTAGTACGCAATGGTACGAATTCTTGGAAATTTTTGTCGTAAAAATCGTCAAGAGCACGCAAATATTTACTATAAGAAATCAACCAATTGATTGAAGGAAAGTGTTTGCGTTGAGCCAGCTTTTTATCAAGACCCCAGAAGACTTGGACAATACCCAAAGTAGCGCTTGTAACTGGATCAGAAAAGTCACCACCAGGAGGTGATACAGCACCAACAATACTAACAGATCCTTCGCGGTCTGGATTTCCCAAACATTTTACCCTAAAGTAAAAAAAAAAAACAAATAATTAAAAATCCATTCGTTAAGATGAAAAAAATATCACTTATATTGTGAAGCTAACAATCAATAATACTAACCTTCCAGCACGCTCGTAAAAACTGGCAAGTCGAGCACCAAGATAAGCGGGATAACCTGAGTCAGCAGGCATTTCTGCCAATCGACCAGAAATTTCTCTAAGTGCTTCAGCCCAACGTGACGTTGAATCCGCCATCATTGATACATTGTAACCCATATCACGGAAATATTCCGACAAAGTAATACCAGTATAAATTGACGCTTCACGAGCAGCGACAGGCATGTTAGATGTATTAGCAACTAAAGCCGTACGTTTCATGATTGATTCGGTAACACCTTCAATTTCAACTGTCAATTCAGGGAAATCACGAAGTACTTCAGACATTTCATTACCACGTTCTCCACAACCAACGTAAATAATAACATCTGAATTTGAGTATTTTGATAAAGCTTGAGAGATGACAGTTTTTCCACAACCAAAAGCACCAGGAATAGCTGTGGTGCCTCCTTGAACACATGGAAATAGTGAATCAAGCACACGTTGACCAGTAAGCAACGGATGATTAGCTGGAAGTTTTTCCGTAACTGGTCTTGGCTGACGTACTGGCCATACTTGTAACATGGTAAATTTATTTCGTTCACCATCAAATTCTGTTTCCAAAATTACATCGTCCACCGTATAATTGCCAGCTGGTGCAATATAAGTTACTGTTCCTTTACTTTTTGGTGGTACAATCATTCTATGTTTCACCAAAGTGTTCTCATGAACAACGCCATATAAATCACCCCCTGTAATATGACTGCCGGTCTTGATATTAAGTGGATTAAATTCCCAAGTAGCAGTTCGTGATAATGCAGGTGTATTAACACCTTTGGGTATATAAATAGAGCTTGTAAGCTCGTGAATGTCCTTCAATGGACGTTGAATACCATCGAAAATACTTCCAAGTATACCAGGACCCAATTCAACAGATAACGGTTTGCCCGTTCGTAACACAGGATCACCTACAGTTACACCGCTTGTCTCTTCATATACTTGAATTGTTGCCATGTCACCTTCAAGACGAATAATCTCGCCGACAAGTTCGTAATATCCAACACGAACTAATTCATACATAGCTGCTCCTGACATCTTTTCCGCTGTTACCACTATTTCAAACCAAAAAAATTCCCATTTTATTTTTTACCATCTAAATAAATGCATTTAATTATAGTGTAATAATTTAATTTATATGTTACCAGGTCCAGATACAGCGTAAACATATCCAAATTTTCCCTCCCTGTGCTCATTCACAATCTTTGGCAGGCCACGGCTCGCCATTTTCTTTAGTTACTATAAACTGTAAGCAAAAAATATTATATTTATTCAAATTTAAAAATTCACAATTATTATCACCGAATATTAATGAAAATATTTATTAGTATATTGTTTTATTTTTATTTATTCAAAATTATTAACAAGCCACTCCCATTATACATCATTTTTCATTAGTTTTATGTTTTATATTTTCCAAAAATCGCATAAATATCTCAAACACGGACAATAATAATAGAGAAATGATTAAAAAAATTCGAATAGAATGATTGCAAAAAATATTTGAGAAATATTAATCAAAAGACATGAATAAAAATGAAATCATTTTGATTAACAATTAAATAAAATGTGAAATAACATTGGCCTCTAAATCATACAGTTTTGCCTTCACGTGAGCAATTCAAAAAGTAGGCGTAGTCCTGAGAGTGCGCCAGTAGTCTTCTCAAGTAAAATTAATTCTGTTCTACAAATTATACAAATTAAATACCAATATATAATTGCACCTAGGTCAGATATGCAAAAATAAATCAGTTTTACGAACACTTGGAGCATGCTCTTAATTTTCATAAGAAAAATCTGGGCGCAATGAATAAAATAAATGAATAATATTATCCAAAATGCGATGGCGCACCAACTACTATACCATCCCGATCAATAGCCGCAAGCTCGTTATTTATCACGATATCAATTTTTTATTAATAATAATCAGCATTGGTAATAATTAAATATTAAAGTTCAATCTTAATATGAATTAAATGATGAAAATTGTAAAAATAGATATTGAGAAACTTACAGCTGATTGTTCAAGTGACCGATGCAAGAATCCCACCTAACTATTAGTCGAATCTTGTCACTGCTGCCTGGCCACTATCACAAGACAGGTCAGCTGACTGCTGTAATACACCACCAATTTGTTCCGATTTTCAATGTACCGTGTAGTGTGCAGTTGGATCCACGCTGAATTATAAGCCCATCAGCCAGTGTCTGCACTGGCGTCGACGACGACAATGATCACGTGCAGTCACGTGATGAAAATTTCCATGCTGGTTTACAATCAAATAATCGCTTCAGTGTTGCGATACTAATAAAAATACATTTACACATATTGTTATATTTTTTTATAATTATATTCGCAATTATTAAGTGGATGATTACAATTTTATGTAATATATATTTGAGAAAGAATTTTAAAAACCGTTTAGAATTTTAGATATTTGAAAATGTTTGTCGATGAAAATGCGCGCGCAGTTTGATAGACGCCATTTTTTATTTTTTATTGTGTAGTTCGAATTTGTTCCCGCGTTCAGCGATGATTATAAATAGTTCTACACACCTCACATGATTGTTTTTCAATTTTAAATGGCTGTATTTCGAATAAACAAAAATTTATGTGCATTTTCGCCATCTGGATTTTATTTTGCACATGCTTTGCAGCAAGAATTGACTGTACGAAATAGCAAAACTCTGAAGAGCACTCAGACATTTATTTTCAGCAATATAATAGAGGTTAATCACGGGTGATAATAAATAAACAATAAACAATCGGTATATATTCTAATAAATTCTATTGTTCATTATTAACATTACCATATTTTTCACTTTTTTTAGTTAATTGAATGGTCACCAAATGGACAATACATTTTTTGTGCAAATGTTAAAGAAGCAATTGTACAAATATTTTCAATCCAAAATCCAGAATGGAAATGCAAATTAACAGCGGGTAGTGCTGGTCTTGAAAAAATTACCTGGGTACCTGATGGAAAATCTCTTCTTATAACATCAGATTTAAATGTAATAATATTTTCAAAATTATATTGACATCAGTAATAGTATTTCTAATTGTTTAATATTTAAACAGAAAGTAAAGATAAAATAAACCAAAAAATTCTTTGCATATTCTTTCAGATTCATATTTCAATTTGGACATTAGCAGATCAAAATATCGTGAATATATGGAATTTAAAGTCTTCAGCAGCAAATATTGCTTTAAATGGATTTAGAGGGAGGTTAGCAGTGGTCGTAACAGCAGATGGAGTTGATAATGTTGAAATATATAAAATGGACAATTGGAAATTATCAAGGGTAAGCCATTCAACAAAAATAATACACCATTATTCACCTCATCTCATTTTATTAGTTAATTTATACAAATCTCATTATTTCTCAATATTAAGTTTATGAATTTTTACTGCAGAATCCGAACTGCAGCTTGCTAGGTAATAGAATTCTTTTTGTGATGAAGGTCTAAATGCCAATTTTTTTACAGTTTTATGATGCGCTTGCGACGTATCAAATTTGATACAGCTAATCCAAGAAGCATTTGTGTGGTTTAAATTTATTTTCTGAACTTCTATTCTTCCATCATCGAAGCCAATTGCTAATACATATGTATCCAGTAACGCGAATTCTGACGCAAAAGCTATTGCAGTTACAGAGGCCTCTTTAACATCTAAGCTTGTAATTAATTTTATATCATTTGAATCTTGTTGACTTTCAATAGTCCAAATGCCAATTTTTCCATCTCTCGAACCAGTCGCAAAATATTTTGAATCGTGAGTCCACGCACAACACCAAATAATTCGTGTATGTAACGGATTATCTTTTAGACTCATCCCAATTAAATTATACATGATTTGTTCATTGTCATCATCAACACGATATAAAGCCCATCGTCTATCTCTTGACACCGATACCAATAATTTATCGTTAGGTGAAAATGCAATTTGTGTAACAGTCAATCTGTGAGATGATAATTTTTGTACTTGCGTCCAACTTTTAGTACTCCAAAGAATAATTGATGAGTGCTCAGCATTATTTGCTTTGCATGCAGTAGCTAAAAGTCGTCCATCATGCCTAACTGACATAGAAAAAATTTCATAACCATGACCATAAAGTTTCTCTAATTCTGGCCAAAGAGTATGACGAATAATTTCTTCTTCAGTTGGTGGGAGATCACATTGTAAATTTTTATCATCAAAATTCTCTTGTAATTCACTATTATTGTGAGCTTTATTTGTAAGTCCAAGTGCAGGAACTGAAGCACTATCTGCAGTGTTCTTTGGATTTGACCACGTGTCATTATTCAATGATTCAACAAAATAATTTGGTGCTTCAAAAATCCGGACAACTTTTTCATCCGCACCAGAAGCAAACATTGTGGATGATAAAATTGCAAGACAATTTATATCATAACCATGAATTTGTGGTCGTGCTATTTCATGCCAAACCAAATCGTCTTCTTGTGTTTCCTGATTTTGTCGCCAAGGAATATGAATTCGAGTTGTCTGATCAGAACTTGTCGTTAATAAATATCTTCCTTTAGGATCCCAATGCAAATCAGTGACTTCGGAAAAATGTCCACTGGGTGCTGTTCGTGGAAACCACATATCTTTACCCTCATTATACTTCCACATGTGGAATGTGCCTTGATATCCATGTGCAAGGACACTGGATCCATCATTATTAAATTTACAACCATAATAGCCAAGTGAATTTCCACCAACTTTTCCCAATCTTACAGTCTCCACCCAAACTCCATTTGTATTTGGCTCCCAAATTATCATTGTCTTGTCTAAAGCACAAGAGAGAAGTTTTAATGGTCGCTTGAACTTTCCATTGTCGTCTTTAATTACTGGATGCCAATGAACACCATACACCCAATGCTCGTGTCCGCTTAAAACTGATTCGAGTAAAATACCAAAATAATTATCACCAAATTGGAATTCATTTATCCTTTCGTCATTGAGATGATTCTCGGCGGTTAAAAACATTATTTTCCACAAACGTATTGTTCCATCCTGTGAACCACTGGCCAATAGAGCTTCATTTTCATTACTCTGAGCAATATCCAAACATTGTATCCAACTTTGATGACCTTTAAGTTCTTTTATATGCACAAAATTCATTTCAGCATCATTATTTTCATTATCCCAAGCAAAAAGATGTATCGATGCATCATCAAGTGCAATTATAATCATGGGAATACGTTGTGGACCTGGTAAAAATGCCATTCGTACTTCTGTCGGTATTCTCTTTTTGAGATTTAAAATTTGCTCATCTTTAATTGATCCTGAAGTATCTCGACGCCATATTTTGAATATATTTTTAAAAGAAGATGCACAAACGAGCAGTGGTCTGAAATCATCATCATTATTCGTCTTTTTCAAATGAATAGCATGAGTTGCTGTCAAACTATCACCAAGTGTCAGCACAGTAGTCGCATTGTACGTATCATCATTTTGCTTCCTGGTCCAAATTATAATTGTTCCATCAAGAGAACCAGAAAGTATTTCTGTTTCAAAATCATCATCATCATCATCATCTGTATCAATCCACTGGACGATTTTAACCTGACTTGAATGTTTGTGATATGTTTTCAACACTTTACCGGTTTTATGAACATCTGGATTGTAGATTGCAATAGCATTGGAGTATCCATAGCATACCAATCCAGACTTAGCCCAATCTACTGCGTTTGGTTGACAATTACACGCACACGATATATAATTTGTCATTTCCATTTTATATTTGTTGTATTACATAGGATATCTCATAAACATTACCAATATAACACATAATACATGTGAAAGCATGGAATAAAGAAATTCTAACCTCAAATATGCCCCACTTTTTTGGTTAAAATATGCGCGGGAGATTTCCAATATTTGAATAATTTTGTTCTTTTTTTGGGTAAACTCGTACGATAATATTTTTATTAATATTATTTTTTATATAAATAATGCAAATGAATAGATAAAAAATATAATTACAATGCTATTTTATTATTTCAGAAATTAATGTGCGACAAATTGTACAGCATTGATGGAATACGATGGTCGAATAATGGTGAATTATTGGCGATTTGGTGTGCAACTATTGGAAAATCAAGACTTTTAATATATTCAGTAGTAACTGATGCACATATTGGTGCATTTAGTGGACAAGATAATGTTGATAATCAATCTATGGCAACATTAAAAATTGGAGGCTTTTCCAGAGAGTTTATTAGAGGCATTGAAAAAATCGTGTTTAGTCCAAGTGGACAATTAATAGCTGTTGCAGGCTACAATGAGACGGTCTGACTATAAATTTATTATTTAAAAAATGTCTATATAATTTAACAATGAGAAATATCGATGGTTATTATTATTATTTATAGATCGTCATAATTAATCATATCACATGGTCAATTATTCTCCAGCTATATTGTAGTCCTGTGATAAAAGAGGAGCATTATTTATCACGAGCTTTTAAGGAAGTAAACGTCGATAAGAAAAATTCTCGAAATCATTCCGAATCGCGATTAATTGCAGAGCAGAATCAAAGATATTTATGTAAATATGCGAATAAAATTATGTATGTCAAAAATGTGGCAGTTATTTTGTAAGAAAAAAATTAATGCAATTTTTTATCAACAGTGGATGAGATAAATGAAAGGCCAATTAATATTGTTATTGATGCAAAGCAGAATAATTATGAAATATGCATTGCTGCTGTTGACATCTTGGAGTTCAGTCCATGTGGAAAATTTTTAGCAATAAAGCATCAACTTTATCCATCCACATTATGGATATGGGATCTCATGTCCGATAGTTTAGATTATATTTTATTGAAAAATTCGATATCAGGTATGATTATGCGAATACAAAGTTTCAGAAATAATTGATAATATATTTTATGTTGTGTGGAATTATTTAGGAATCTCATGGGAGCCAACAAAGACACGTTTGTTGATATTTTCTGAGTCTTCTATTATTGTTGAATGGAGGACTGGGCATAATCCATCATATTTTGAATCTCCACAAGGAATGACAGTTATTAATGGAAAATGGCATCCAGACGGTGAAATTGTCGCACTTTATGGGTATAATAAGACTTCTGTAATACGTTTAAAAGATTAAGGCGATATTTTTCATTTATTTATACATATATTCTTTTTAAATTCTATACAAATGCGATTGATTACGCTTTATAACTTTTGTTCAAAACACATTTTTTTTTTCTCTGTACATTCAATAATGATTAATTAATTAATTATACATATTTGTTCAATTATATCCACATGAAATAATATTTGATTGCGCAATGGAAAAATCAATTTAAAATAATATAATTCTATAATTCAACTAGAACTATTGAAGGAAATTAATATTGAAATACGTCGACTGATTAATAATTTTTCAACGACCGAATAAAATATATCATCCACAATTTCTCTTTTCAACAATTAAAAATTAATAACGTTTTGCGATAAAAAAACTCTTCTTTTCTTTATTACTATGAGGAAGTATTATCGGTGGTAGTGTGTGGCACACCGAGTAATGATTTATTATGATTATACTTTTTTGTAGGCATTGGAGTGTCATGGCCCCGTTCATTGAGATGCACTAACCAATGCTTTTTCAATGCAGATCGCTCTTTAAATGTTTTAGGACATGTGCTACACTCGTAAGGCCGATCACCGGTGTGCACTAAAATATGAGAATTCAATGTTGTCTTTTGAGTAAAGGCTTTCTTGCATACATAACATTCATAAGGCCTATCTCCAGTATGAATAATCATGTGTTTTCTCAAACTAGATTTTTCCCGAAACCCTTTTCCACATATATGACAAGTGTGTCTTTTATCACCTGTGTGAACCAACATATGAGAGTTTAATCGTGTTTTTTCGCGAAACGCCATCTCACAAAGATCGCACGCAAATGGCTTTTCACCTGTGTGAATGAGAATATGTCGGTTGAGATCGGATTTACGGGTGAATATTTTTTCACAGACTTTACAGTCATATTGACCGCCAGTGTGTGATAACATATGACTATTAAGATCAGATTTTCTTGCGCATGCTTTATGACAAATATGACACTCGTGTGGCTTCTCGCCGGTATGAACAAGCATATGTGAATTCAATTTAGCTTTTTCTCGAAATGTCATTAAGCATTCTTTACATTCATATGGCCGTTCGCCAGTATGTACCATTGAATGTCTTACCAGCTCGGACTTTCGTTTATATGTTTTCTCACAGATATTGCACGCATGTGGCTTTTCACCGCTATGCGCTAACATATGATTATTTAACGCCGCCCGTTGAGCAAATGAACGTTGACAAAGATTACATCTGAATGGTTTAACACCTACATTTGTTGGTACGTGAATATTAACATTTGGCCTATATGACTTATTCGGTTTTGTGTCATTCATTTTGCACGCCTGACAATGCAATCGATTATCAATGTCAGTTCTTCTAATTGCCTGCGCGCCAGTGGACTCGTTCTCACAGCAATTACAAATATCTAAACATCCGTGCGACATAAACGCTTGAATATGATTTCTTGGACGCCACTTGTATGCAAATTTTCTCTCACAAACGGTGCACTCCAATGGCGGATTTGTTTCCATATGACTCACCATATGATCATGAAGACTTGTTTCATCTGGATATATTTGTTGACAAATTTGACAAGGAAAACCCTCTCGTCCTGCAATACTATTGCAATGCGAACGTAAATGAGTAATCATTGAGTCATTATTTAAAAACCACTTTTTACAAATTGAGCATTGGATCTTATAAAACTTTGGCTGATTTATATTAGGATATCCTTGATGTTTTAAAGCATCTTCATAACTTGCTGCTGGAACAATGATGTCATTTGATTTACCCAGACACTTGTTGTATATATTTTTATCTTTTTCGTAACGATTTTTTAGCTTGTCTACGTTTGTTATTGCACTTCCACTATCATCAACACCATTGCGATCCTCAAAATGAATAAAATGTGGACGTATACCATTAGTACGATCACAGATATTTGAATTTGTATTTGCAATCTGGCCTACCCAATTTTGATGAGAGCTCGTTTGACCCTCCAGCTCAAGTTTAACCTAGCAGACAATCGGAAATATATTTCATGCATTATAATCATGAAGTAATGTTTTATTTTTGTTATTTAATGGTGCGGTTATGATGATAACGCATTAATTGTGACAATTGTAAAGCTTTCATACACTATTGTATCATCACCATTTCATCAGCAAAGTCCACCTCATGACCTTCTATTGGCAAGAAGACTTTATCGAATGTTCCTGAACAAATATCTTCCATGTATGTTGTTGAAGTAAATCTATCACCAGGTTCACCTTTTAATCCAACATTAACAGTATTATCATCCTGAAATTTTAAAATATATCAATTAAATATTGTGTAATAAAAAATACATCTAATTAATGATAATTTGTTTTAGTCGTTGCTTCAACAAGACAATTAAATAATTACAATAATAATAATAATAATAATAATAAATATATGCAAAATGATACAGTTATTTGTTAATATAACCTTTTAGAATATAATAATTTACTTTTTTTAACCTTAAACAAAAAAAAAGGAAATATCAAAAATCTCATGAAACATTCATGACAATAAGAGTGACAAAAATTGTTTGAATTCTTTACTTTGAGTCCATTGCTTGATGATAAGCATAAAATGTATTATTCCATAAAGAAATGTGGATGATAATACATGTACAGAATTAATGTAATTACCATGAAGATGATGCATCAGGCATTCGCACTAGATAGGCTTCAACACGTCACTCATAATAATAATCCCGTGTATTTCACGAGATTTTTGTATAGTTTAAAATCCTTTGTAGTTTTAAACATTTATAATTAGTAATAATAATACTATAAAATTAATAAAAATAAAAATAACAAATTAATATTTTTTATTTGTGGACAATTTGTGTATTCTTTTCTCCTCCTACTCACTTCTACTCCTCAAACTACTCCATCGTACAAAAGATGTACATATAATATACAAAATGTATATATTTTTAGGCACATATGTATGTATATAAATATATAAAGAGAAATACATATGTATTTGTAAAAATTTTTCCGTTAGATGTATACATATAGTTATTATATGCTGGTATAGTTCCTATTATTGCCGCTAGGGCACAGCATCTAGCGGTTTTTTCTCTCTCACAATACGTATATGTGTGGACATAACCTACAAAAATATATGCAAATTATACTTGTTTTACATATATAAGATTTTGCAAATTCTGTTTGTGCTACTTGCATTAGCACATTTGGCTATTCATCACAATGAAAATTTTAACGTGACAGTGGTTTGAATCGATCAAACAAAAACAAGATTGTATATTGATATAGCAATAATCGGGTTTACAGTATCACCTATATATTATATGATAACATTTTTATTATTACATTTGAATTTTATTTAGGTAAATATTAATAGTTATTGGAGTATTTAGTGATGGTGTATTAATAACAATGAATATAAAATTTGAAATTGAAAAAATTATTGTTTCAGATCATTGAAGGATAAGAAATTAATCAATTGAGTAATTGTTAAATCACTATGTTCAAAAATACATTTCAGAGCGGTTTTCTGTCAATTTTATACTCAATTGGAAGTAAACCACTACAGATATGGGATAAAAAAGTTAGAAATGGACACATCAAACGTATAACTGACAACGATATTCAGAGTTTAGTACTTGAAATACTTGGTAGTAATGTTAGCACAACTTATATTACGTGTCCAGCGGATCCACGAAAAACTCTTGGAATTAAATTGCCTTTTCTCGTGATGATCATTAAGAATCTAAAGAAATATTTTACCTTTGAAGTTCAGGTGAGTTAAAACATATTATACATATATCTGAGTAAAAAATATAATTTAATATTTAATTAAAATTATGTATTTCAGGTAATTGATGACAAAAATGTACGGCGACGATTTCGTGCGAGCAATTATCAATCGACAACAAGAGTAAAACCATTTATTTGCACCATGCCAATGAGACTTGATGATGGTTGGAATCAAATTCAATTCAACCTCGCCGACTTTACACGACGAGCATATGGCACTAATTATGTTGAGACTTTGAGAGTTCAAATACACGCAAATTGCAGAATACGCCGAGTTTATTTCTCAGATAGACTTTATTCTGAAGATGAACTACCAGCGGAATTTAAATTATTTTTACCAATTCAAAATAAAGCTAAATGTTAAGGCAATTTTCATATAATATAATGCTAAATTAATTTAATAAAATTTACTATTAATTTTTTTTTACACTGACGCTTCTGAATTTTTCTTACGTTTTTTCTTCACCGGTTTTATTATCGATAATTTCTTAACACTAATCGGCGGATTAGTTTGGCAATTTTTATCTACGTATTTGAAAGTTCTTCTCAAAGCATAAAGATCAGCTAGAGCCTGATAAAGTTCTTTAGGTGTTTCATCATGTTCATAATGACGATCCTGAAGGTAAATTCGCCTGATACGAAAATTCGGATGTACAATTAAACGTTGAAGCGATTGATATTCTGTTCCATAAACGTTAAGGCAAAGATTTCGTAAATCAATTTCAAGAATATTCCAATCCTCCTCAAGAACAAATGGAAGAAATGCCGATGTCGGTGATACTTTTGGTATTTTTTCACGTGTCGTATTAGTAATCAAAACAATTCTTCGTCGGAAATTTGATTGATCAACCAGCTAAATTAAAAAAATAATCAAAAATTACAAATTACCACACTCAATATGATTACAAAATTTATAAATACGAAACCTGAAATTCAATTTTTCCTTCACGCTTCAAATTCTTAATAACAAAAATAAGTACAGGAAGATTTATATTAAGAAAATTCGTCGACTCAGCTGGACAACTGATAGATGTTGCAATATAATCTTTACAATTACTTCTTTCACTCTTTCCAATTATTTCTATAACTTTATCGCCATTCAATAAAGTATCCTCCACTCTTTTAATACTTCCTTCCAATGCCACATACTTGCACCAAAGTTGTAATGGTCTTTCATTTATACTACAAAGAAGCGACTCAAAACCGCTACATGGGAATTTAGTCATTTTACCTACAAAATATACCAAAAAATTTATATTAAAATAATTTCCATAATAATTTCGCTGCCAAAAAGGTTATCATCCAATTAACGTCATTCCCTTGTTTATAATATACATTAACAATTTCACAACTAATTACTATATTTATCATCATTATTACATACATACATAAATTAATTATAATATTATTTCTAATTAATTATTCTTCTCAAACTCATAGTAAATACCTTATTATTATAATTAACATTTCATATACGCATGTGCCGTGGTCCTTATTAATTGGTAATTATTAAGTAAGTATTGATTTTTTTTTTAACTATACTAAAAAAGTGGGGATGAGTACACTCGCTCTGGATTTGTAATAATTTTATTATTATAGAATAAACATGTATATAATAATGCTATGGACCGATACAATAGTATATTTATAATTTATTGAATTTATTCTAAAAAAGTTCATCATCGAAATTCAATACAATATTTCATCCAAATAAAATAACATTTATCAAAACATACCGCAATTACAATCACATACCAAAGCTAAATTATAATTAACATTAATAAATAATTATTATCAATAATACATAATTCATTCTTTCAACTATTTAATTCATCAATTTATATTATTTATAACATATTTAAATTATATATTATACAAATAAAAATAAATATCGATCAAGTATTTGCTAAAAATGATTTTTAATGAACTCTTAAATTTTTATTTCATATATTGATTATTACATTTATATATATTTATTTATAATAATCATAATGAATAAATTGAATATGTAGAAGAGTCTGCTCTTTATTTCTATTCTGCAATGTATGTGTTATTATGTACATATTCTATTTAATCTATGTGTATATTGGTATATTCTATATTATAAGTACAACTGCGACGCGCGAACGATTGCGAATGTCGCGAACAAACGCGCCAGCGCGAGCGATTTTACTCTCTCATATATTTATGTATATACATCTACCACATATACCTTTTTCAAATCGACGAATGCTATTATATATTTTGTATTGAGCACTCGTTTCGGGGTAGACGCCGACGCCCGGCGCCGATGTAGTTTTTAAAGCGTCGAGAACGCGTCAGAGTTATTTTATCAATCACAGTGGCCATAGCGGCAACGAGACAATAAAAAAAAATAATATAAATTGTCTAAAGCTAAAATTGAGTTTTCGGCCTCTCAGAATCATCATTTGAAAATACTGAATATATATGTACACATATGTATATGTATATTTGTATATATGTATATAGAAGTAAAAGTGTATTTATATACGCATACATATAAATACACACACATGTACATATATGTTTTTTGTTATATATGTATATCCGTGTTATGTTAAATATCGCGCGCTCTATATTATTTTTTATTTTATCAAATATTTAATTTT
>JAQQBR010000003.1:8077234-8103699 GCA_030347285.1 Microctonus hyperodae | reverse complement strand
AAAAAAAAAAGTAAAACAAGGAATTCGGCTAATGATGCACAACATCGTTCTTCTATTCATGAATAGAAGATCGAAAAATGAATGCGAGTGTGCATCGTTAGTCAAATTTCTTCCGCATTACTAATTTTTTTATCCGATTTTTGTTGTTTATTCAAAGTTCCTTTTCGAACACTAAATAATAAAATGAAGATCAAATGAAGAAAATAAGGAGTAAAATAAAAAATAACCATTTGGTATACAAATAATGCTGAATAACGAGGAATAAAAAGAACATAACAGATAATTACGCTGAATGAATAATAATGATTGAAAGAAAAAAAAAATTATAAAGGTATTACCAGGAAAAAATTAATTGAAATAGTTGAAAATTCCTCTCGATTAAAACCAATTGAAGGGAGAGAAAAATAAATTGAGTGGTTTATTTTTTTTTACTCCTTTTTGACGGCTTGTTTAGCCTGGTGCGCCTGTAGCACAGCGACAGCTTCCTCGACCTTGGCCTTGAGTGATTCATTATGCTCGAGCATATGAAGCAACTCTGAATTATCAATTTCCAACAGCATACCGGTAATCTTGCCAGTGAGTTGTGGATACATGCATTGGATAAGTGGGAACAATCTTTCGCCAAGCATTTGCTTTTGTTCTTGCGGCAGTGCAGCAGCCAACATTGATGCAGTAAGTGGCTCCTGTCCTTGAATATGAACTGCTTGTTGCACTGGTGCAGGCGCGGGCATTGGCATCGGTTGCGGTGGATTGCGTACATTCAAATTATACTTATAATTGGAGGGTCGATTTTGCGACTGTGAAACTCCAACTGCTGATCCAGCCATTGTACGTCCTTGAATATTAGCACCGCCAACAGTTTGTTGGCCAGTGATTGGTCTTGCTGATAATGCGTTTCTCATAGCGCCAGCTTGTGCTGCTGGTGCACGTGGAGCAGCACGGAACGGTCCTTGCATTGCTGCGAAACCGGAGGTTCCAGTTTGAGCATTTGGCCGCACTTGATTAGGTTGTGTGCCCCATCGCGGTGTTGTACGAACTTGCGCCATTTGTGCAGGCCCGTAGAAACGCTGCGGTTGTGGTATTGTTGGCACGAAGAAACTTCCAGCACCACCAGCTTGATACATTGGTCCCATTTGTTGCATACGGAGATTTGACATTCGTTGAATATATTGTGATGCAAGATGAGCTTTACGTTCATCTTTACGTTGCGCTAATGCGACGTAAAGTGGTTTTGTGCCAACAATGCGGCCATTCATCTCGGTAACAGCCTTTGTTGCTTCTTCGGGTGCTGAAAAGCATACAAAACCAAAGCCCTTACTGCGACCGTCCTCTAACATCACTTTAGCCGAGGTTATTGTTCCAAACGGTGTGAATTCTTTGCGTAAACGTTCATCATCAATAGTGTCATCTAAATTCTTGACATAAAGATTAACACCTTGGTAACGATTCAATCGTTCAATCTTTAATTGTTCAAATTTGCGTTTCAATTCCTGTTGACGCTCTGCTTTTTTCTGTGCTCTACCGACATACATAAATTTACCCTCAGCAATTTCTTTGCCATTAAGCTCAATTACAGCTTGCTCTGCTGCATCAGGATCTTCAAATGCAACGAAACCAAAACCACGCGATTTACCATCATCTTTTGACATTACTTTGTGGCTAGTTATTGATCCATATTTCTCAAACATATCCCTGAGTTTTTCATCACTCATGTCTTCGCCAAAGTTTTTCACATAGACATTTGTGAAGAGTTTAGCCTTTTCTCCGAGTTCCTTTTCGCGTTCTTTACGTGGAATAAATTTACCAACGTATACCTGAAATAATACCATTTAATGTATTAATAATATTATTTTATTTTTGTTTTTCAAATGATTATATTGTTCAATTCTATATAAAATATGTACATATACACATATATATTACTTACTTTTTTTCCGTTCAACAGCATACCGTTAACTTTGTCAATTGATTTATTGGCAGCCTCCTCGGTTTCAAAATGGACAAATCCATAGCCTTTGGATTCACCAGTTTCATCTTGGGCAACTTTACAACTCAAAATATTTCCGAATGCAGAGAATGTGTCGTACATAGCTTTATTGTCAATGCTACGATCTAAATTTTTTATAAAAACATTACCGACGCCCGATTTACGAAGTGATGGATCACGTTGAGACCACATAATACGTATAGGTCGTCCTTTCAGCATGTCGAAATTCATCGTATCCAAAGCTCGCTCGGCTGTAATAAAAAAATTTATTTCACCATCAATTTATATTCTTCCACCTATTTCATAAAAATATCAAGAAAAAAAAATTATATATATATATTTTTTTAATCATTCTCCATTTTTTATCCATAAGGCATAATATTCTACATTAAATCTACATATTTCATCAGACATTTTCCAGAACACGTGGCAATAAAATATTCCTTTCATTAAAACATGAATCATCCCAACGAAGTAAAGACGTAATGCCAATATGGCTTCCAGCAAGAAACAAGAATTGAACAGCGACAAAATGTTTTTCACATTTTTTTTTGTTTCATCATCAAACAAAAACCAGATAAAATTTGAAAAAAAAAATTAATTCATCATCCTGCTATATAAATTCAAATTAATAATGATATATTAATCATTCGCAATGCCACGAAAAAATAAAATATTGAATATATATACATATAATAAATTATTTTATCTATCTTCTCTACATAGATATATAGTAAGTGGCCTTGCCATGCTTCCAATATGGTGGCCAAGTGCACGTGTTTTTATGCACGTTTGCGTGCAAGCAGAATGAGATATATACATGTATGATGATGCCAATTGAATGGACATGTGTCCAAGTATAATTCAAAATAAAAACCGATTGAAAAAAAATATAATTAATGAAATAATAAATAATATATACCATCAGCAGGCTGTTGAAAATTGACGTAGGCATAGCCGAGCGAGCGTCGGGTAATCACGTCACGACATACACGAATAGAGAGAACGGGTCCGGCTGATGAAAATTTTTCAAAAAGCATGGCCTCAGTAATGTCCGATTGAAGATCACCCACATAAAGTGACGCCATTGGATAATTCGGTGCGCCTGGATTCATCTTGATATTATTTTATGTTTGCAAAATATATTTAATTGGCTTATACAAATTGGATGGATAAATGAAAGTGTTGAAATTGGTTTAAATAAAAATGGCCCCGTTCACGTTGAGCCTTCAATATGGCTTGGGCTACGTCCACGCCTCACAATTACAATTCCAGTTGTATGATTAATTTCTTGCTCGAGTTGACGATTTTATTTTTCTATTTTTTTTCTTTTATCTTGTGTACTTGGGCGAAATATTAATTCACCGTAAAAAAAATCGTCGTTTTTGAACACATATACACTCGTGGCCTTTTTTATTTCTTTTATTTCTGTCGTTACTACGTTTTTTTTCCACAGGACTTCTTCGTTTTGCGGAGATTTTACGTTCTATAATTTTACGATTTTTTTGGTTTGAAGATTTTTTACGTTGTTTTTTTTAATTTTTTTGGATTTTATTATTTTTTTTTTGTTTTTATAGGTTTACTTTAGAAGAGTAGTTAATTCACGAATGGAAGTGGGTTGTGTGACCTATTTTTATGGTAAAAAGGAGACACAACCACACGTGAAAACAACTCTACTCTTAATGAGGAAGAGGCATTGAAAGTAGTCCGACGCGGCCTTATATATCAAACCGTGTCACAAACATTACGCTGAAAGAAAATAGTACCTGCGATTAACACGGCATCTATCCAATGAATTTCAATTTTTTTATAAATATAGATACTTAAAAATAATTAATTCACCTTACAGTAACACCTCAGCATCTTATCAATTAATAAATAATTACAATACTAATTCACAGCAAATTCAAACAAAAAAATTCAAACATCACACAGATATTTTTTATATTTCAAATTTTCCAACGTGCTTCTTCTATTTTTTGTTTGTTCATTTGTATATTAACAGATATGGCAGATGGCGCTAAAAGATCTTTCTCGAAAATTCCTAACCTCTTTTGCATGCTTTGTGACATCTCTCTGTGTTGTGTGAAGATTTTTTTTTTTCGAAATTACGAGATTGTAAAACTGTGTGAATAATCGGGGGAGGAGCATATAAAGTTGATAAAACCTGGACTCTAATTCGATTTTTTATAGGTTATACATTGCAATAATCAGGAAAGATGGCAAATAATAGAGTTGCAAATTTTTTAATTAGTAAGAATGGCATTTATTCCTAAAATAACTGAACTATTATTTTGTCAAATTGAACACTATAATTTCTACATAATTAACCAAAAGTTTTTTTTTATTATAAAAATTACATGAGCTTATGTAACAATTTACTATTCTAGGTGGTGGATTTAAGAAGTGGGCATATAATTTATCTGGCTTCAATAAATATGGTGAGTAAAAAGAATTTACCATTTCTTTTTTACATGATTGGATACATATAATACCTGCCAAAGTGCTAAATTATCATTTAATTTATTTAGGTTTGTGGCATGATGATATGTTACAAGAATCACCAGATGTAAAAGAAGCCCTTCGTCGTTTACCTGCAAAAATACTTGATGAACGTAACTTTCGTATGGTTCGTGCCTTACAACTCAGTTGCTGTAAAATTGTATTACCCGAAGAACAATGGACAAAATATGAAGAGGTAATTATCATTAATCATTAGCCTTCTAGAATAATAAACGTACAAAAAAAAAAAATTGAAACAATATTCTACTACTCATTTTCATTCTCAGGACGTGCATTATCTCCAGCCATATCTCGAACAAGTTCGAAAAGAAATTAAAGAGAAGGAAGAATGGGACAAGGAATAGGTATATAAATAAAAAATATTTAAGTAAAAAATTGTTAGAAGAATTGTAAGTTAATATCGATGTAAAACTAGATTGACCAAGGAAGAAAAATAACAGATCATATAAATAAAACTTGTGTCACTCTTTGTTTCATTGTAAAATTCAATTATAGGCCTAAAGTAATTTTTCTAAATAAGTTTATGTATTTATCATTTAATATTATAAATCTTTTATTAATTGCATTATCCTCCGGTATTTATCCATGATATGCTTATTTAAAACAGATTCATACATATATACACACACAAATATAGTCAACATATAGAATAATACGCTGTGAACACGTGTGCAAGCGCATTTAGGGGATGTAAAACTGAAAGCAAGTCTGATCGATCAATATTTCATTCCCCACCTATGTAGTTGTGATTTCCGGCACCCCGTCGCGTCCCATTCAGCGAATATTTTCATGAGAAAAAAAGAAATAGTTCAGCTTGATTCTGCTCTCGACAAGTAAGGTATTACTTTACGTTAGTTATCACTGTACATTTGATTGCAATTTAATTTTATTCGCCACAGCGAAGTTATTCTATACTCTGTATTTATCTATTTACTCTATTCATTATTCATCAAATATATACATTGGATGTTACTTCAAAAAATTAATAATCATTCCAGCGAGTTTGAGAAATATGAAAGCAACAATATCGGTAAGAGATATATATTTTTCTCGTTATATTTTATTTCCTTATATATTTTTTGTTTGTACATTAAAATTTTATTATAGTAAATTTTATTTCACGTATACAATGGTATCAGCCATTTATTTGCGATGAAAAAATCGTTAGCTACTTATGTTTCAATCAATCTCTTTATTGAACTGTTGCGAGATGTCCTTCACCGGCGTTATTTAGTTGCCACGCGGTACTGATGTACTCTAATTCTCTGACCTTTTATTTCGATCCACCTGGAAAATTTTATCGTGACATTCAATAACTATTATACTAATTTTTAAATATTATATTAATTTTATTTTTTCATTTTTCGCTTTTTTTAATCAATTAATATTTAATTGATTGATGAAGATGTTACGTCATAGGCACATATATCCGATGCATTAAACTATATTTGAGTACTTTATATTGCTGCAGTTTCGTCCTTATACTGATTTTTTTTCTTTCATCTACATATTAGAATGAAAAAAAAATATATATATATATATATTACAACAATACTAAAACATATTATAATTGAAATTTTGTGCGATTCTTTAGATGCAAACGCTGAGAAAAACGGTGTATCAATCCAGGAGAATGCTGAAATGTGCAAGTTTCAGAGCTAAAATTAAAGTATCACCGAAAAATAAATCAAAGTGCAACGCTGTAATATTGCTCGGTCAATAACGCACTTTTATTATTGTGCACAAGCGTCATGAAGCTAGTGAAGCCAGGTGCTATGACAATTTACTACCTCCTCTACATGTACAAAGTTTTAAGAACCGAATTGATTTTATTACCCTCAAGATATAAGATATAAAACTGAGGCCAGAAAGAAAAAAATAATATAAACTAATATTTAAAAGTAGTAACAGATGAACAGACATGAAATTGTTATTGTCAATTGACATGTACATATAAATTAATAATTGTACATATGACACGTGTATATATTATCATCTGATGTATCTATACACACTATATAAAATTTGAGCGAGGCTATAATTTAATACTAACAATTACGTATTATTAAAAGAAAAGATAAGGAGAAAAAAAATTGAATGAGAAAAAGAAGCGACGAAAAATTACTCTGGAAGTAAAATGGATATAAAAATGATAAATATTAATTTATTAGTATAAAAAATAATAAAATATAAAGTTAATTAATTCTTTTTCAATTAAGAGTGATAGAGCGAAAGTAGATAACAAAAAAAAAATATGTCTGAACCGTATGATGTGAATTTAGTATGGCTGGTGGTGGTGGGTTTTGTTGTTGCGTTTATTCTCGCCTTTGGAATTGGCGCAAATGATGTAGCAAATAGTTTTGGTACCAGTGTTGGTGCTGGAGTATTAACTATCTTCCAAGCTTGTGTACTCGCGACAATATTTGAGATTGCCGGGGCTGTTTTAATCGGTTACAAGGTAATTATTCTCACTCCATATTTATTAATGAATAAATTTATTTATATATTATGATAAATAATAATTCCCAACAGGTTTCTGATACAATGCGAAAAGGAATTTTGGACGTGACATTGTATGAAGGTTTCGAAAAGGAGTTGATGATTGGTTCTTTATGCAGCCTCGCAGGATCAGCTATTTGGTTGCTGGTAGCTACAGCGTTGAAACTACCAATATCTGGTACACATTCTATTGTTGGTGCTACTGTTGGTTTTTCACTTGTTTGTAGAGGCACTGCTGGTGTAAGTGTATATTTCAATTACACAAAATCAATTCCGAAATATAATTGCATTAATTTCAAAAATAATTTCACAATAAATTCAGGTAAAATGGATAGCTTTAGCTAATATCGCTGCGTCTTGGTTCGCTAGTCCAATTCTCAGTGGAATTGTATCCGTCTGTATATTCTGGTTGATTAAAAAGTCAATACTACAAACAAGAAATCCATTGGACCGAGGCCTCAATATCCTGCCAATTTTTTATGGTCTTACTATCGCTGTCAACGTCATGTCAATCGTATTGGATGGACCTAAACGTAAATAAATATTTTTTTATCATAAAAATTAATACGCTCAAATTAATTCCATAATTCAATTTTATATTATTTTTTTTTCTGTAATAATTCAGTTTTGAAGATGGACAAATTACCTTGGTGGGGAAGTACAATAGCAGCGACGACAATTGGTTTACTATCTGGTGTGTTTGTTTATATCTTTGTGGTACCTGCTCAACGCCGACGTATTCTTATATCATCGAGTAATGCCGATGGGCAAACGATTAATTTTGGTACTTGTAATAAAAATGAAACCACGGCATTGGCTGTAATTACTGAAACGAATACAACATCGACAAAGCCAGTTGGATCAAATAGTAAACTCATAGAAATTCGTCCACAAACATTGAAAGGCAACAGTAGCGCAAGTCCTCTTTTAGTAATCACTAATGGTGGCGGTGAAAATGCCGATGACGATGATGTTACCGGCCATGATGGCAATGCACAATCTCAATCTGAGGATAATTCAGAAGTATCGAAGCTTTTTGCGTTTCTTCAAGTGCTCACTGCAGCTTTTGGTAGCTTTGCTCATGGTGGAAATGATGTTAGTAATGCAATTGGTCCACTTATTGGCCTGTGGGCAGTTTATGCTGAAGGTTCTGCGCGCCAAGAGGCTGAAACTCCACTTTTAATTCTTTTATATGGTGGATTTGGTATTTCGATAGGATTATGGGTTTGGGGCCGTCGTGTTATTCAAACATTGGGTCAAGATCTTGCACGAATTACACCTACAACAGGATTTACAATCGAAGTAAGATGTTAATATTAATAATAAACAATTTTATTGAGCAATTGATAATATATATGAGGAAAAATATATACATGGAATTTTTTTATTACAGGTTGGTGCTGCGTTGACTGTACTTTTAGCCAGCAAAGCTGGATTACCAGTATCTACGACTCATTGTAAAGTTGGTTCAGTTGTTTGCGTTGGTTGGGCTTCACGTGGTGGTGAAGGTGTTTCATGGAAACTTTTTCGCAACATCGCTTTTGCCTGGCTTATTACTGTACCTATTGCTGCGTTACTATCAGCAGGTTGTATGTTCGCCATGAAGCAAATAGTAGAAATGTGATAAGAAGCGATGATATCAATCGCTATACGAATATTTGAGCATTTGTTGAGAGAAAAAAAAAGCTTAATAAATTTGTTGTCAATATCGCCATTATTGAATAAATTGTTCCAAAATGGTGGATATAGATGTATACAATATGTCCAATGATTTATTGGTTTTTATTATTCCATTGTAATTATATTAATATATTTTCTGTCTTTACTGATGTTTTTTATTCATTTTTTGTTTTTGACTATACAAATGCCTAAACTCTATTAGCAACGGTTGAATCAATAAATTTGGTTGTTATAGAGATGAATGAAAAGATTCGAGTTACAGGGTGTGCTGTTAATGAAAGTTGAATTATAGAATTATTGTTTGAGATAAATGGAAGACTTACCTTTAATACCTGGATATTCATTTAGAGATTGCGTTGTGAGTAAAATTAGTATTAAAGATAATAGTACATGCGAGAGTTTATAAATAAAATGTTATTTAAAAGGTTCGAGATCATAAAATCAAACACAAATTAAAATATTCCGATGGCTGCAGAGCTGTTTGCGATTCAAATATTGGCCTTGGAAGACGACCAGTTGATTCTTCATCATCAGCATATGCTCAGGAAAATCCTGAAGAAGTTGTGTAAGCACAATAATTGAATTATATAATATTATGTAAGAAAATATAATGTCTTGTGGAGTTTTATTGATGAAAATATATGATTGTAAATACTGCAGATATGATCCAACGTTGACTTATGGACGAGTAAAGCATTATCCTTATCGTCCAGTGATTCCTCATTATGTATTATATGCACAAAAGTGTCTGAAATTTAATGCATACTTTCGTGAAAATGTATTCAATTCTCCATCCGAATATCATCGCATTCGACATGTCAATATTATATACTTTTTAGAGGATGACACAATTTGTGTTGTAGAACCGCCAGTTGATAATGCTGGTTTAGTTCAAGGTAAATTAGTAAGTCGTGCGAAAATTCCGAAAAATAAAAATGGGAAATTTTATCATTGGAAAGATCTAAATGTTGGAATCGATATAGGTATGCATTATACATTTATATTAATTTGTTTATTCATTATGTCTATGTTAAATTGTTTTTATATCTTCAATGAAATTTCATAGTAATCTATGGAGTAGTTTATCACACTGTAAACTGCGATGAATTTACAAGTGAATTTTTACGAAGTCAAGGCATCGATTTGGGTGCTAAAGAATTACCACCACCAGATTCATATATTCAAGATCGGTTGGAAAAAGCAGCGGCATCTCAAACAGCATTTGCAGCATCGAAACGAGCACAATTGAGATCACAGGATATTCGACGAAAAATGTTGGAGTATAATGGAATGGTTCTTACTTTTGAAGCAATATGGAATGATGATTTTTATCAGGTGATGTATTTCCTCGTGGACGATACGATTATGGTAAAAGAAATTGCAAATTCAAATGATGGTAAAGATCCTCATCGTGTATTATTAAAAAGAATGAAAGTACCGAAAAATTGGGCAGATTTGCCCATCACATTTCCTAGCATTTATCTTGAACGAAGTGATGAAGAAGTTGTGGAATATTATGCACCGATTGATCTGCTGATTGGACAGACGATTCTTATCTATGGAAGACGTTTTTTTCTATATAATTGCGATGGTTTTACTAGAAAATATTACTCGAAAATGTTGAATATTGAACAACCATCACAAATGTTACCTCCTAATTTAGAACCATTATCCAATCGGAACGTTAACAATCAAACTCGACCACGAACATCACTGGCACAAGGTGATGGTAGGAAAAAAGAAGTTGTTATTCGAAATATATTTAGTCATCCATATAAATTACGATATTTAGCATCGATGGTAGCATTATATCCTGAAGATGAGGGACGCAATTTTGTTTTTGAATATAATCTCAGTGACGGAAAATTAAAAATTAATGAAATTGGTAAACGAAATTCTGGACATCGCGCTGGATGTTTTTTATCATTTATGCATGTACCGAAACCAAAAAAACAAAGTGTCGGTGACAATTGTGGTTTTGATAACACTGATGATGATATTAATTATTATACTCCGGAAGATTTTTTCATTGGTGCACATATAAATGTATTCAATCACAGATTTATTATTGAAGGCGCAGATATTTTCGTCTTTCAATATATTCACGCCAATCCGGAGAAATTTTCACCAGCTTTAATTGAAAATATGAATAATTACTTTATGAAGAAAGAAATGATAAAGGATGATAATCCAATTGAACAACAGGAACAAAAAAATCAAGAAGTGATGAAGGAACCAATTTTACCTGCTCAACCACGCGTCGATTCACCAATATGTGTACGAAAGGCGGAACCGAATTTGCCATACAAAGAAATTTGTAAACTTAATGAAGAGATTAAAAATGAACGTGCTTCATCGTCACGACAAATTACATGGGCTGATCAGGTCCAGGTGCCTTGTAGATTCTAACACAAATTAAATCTATGGTACAAATGATGATAATCATGATTGAATTAATTAACAATAAGAATCATCAGATTTCTCATTAAAGAGCAGTACAATAACATTAATAATTATGTTTCTGTTGCAATTTTTTCTACAGAATTGTGTTTACAGTTAATCATATATCTTTAATTAGTTATCAGTATTTTTTTATCTCATTTATTTCTCATGCAGCTCGCATAATAAATCGCAATCATTTTCGCACATTCTGAACATGATCCACGATGCGCGCATTTTACAAAATCATAAAATTGTCCGGTGCGCATATTGTTAAGTTAAAAAAAAAACAAATCAAAACAAAAAATTCATTGACAGAGTACATATGTTTCTTTTTTTTTTGTTCTGTCGACAGCGCGATCACTAATTGTAGATCGTGTACATAATTGTAAATTACATGATTAAATCATAAAAATTGATTTTCCAGTCGCATTTCGTACCGATGAGGCCGTAGGCACTGAATTTCACTGTTCACTGGAGACTAAGTGTCCCTCCTCCCATTTTTCTCTCCCTCTCTTATTCTCTCTCAACCCCCTGCCCTTCTTCACCAGCTCTTCATTCTCTTTTTCTTCCTTTCTAGCTATTATTATTCATATAATTATTATTATCATCAATTTTTTTTTTCCAAAGTCACACTTGATCGAGCAATCATAATTTTCTCGATCTATTAAACCAACCATTAACACTGAGTAATTATTAATTAAATTATTTTCCAGTGTATTAATTGGAAACATCAATAACGAATGATCAATTGACGTTTGACCAAAATAATGAGGTTTACTCGATTTTTGTCAAGGTAGATCGTAGAGATGTATGAGTCATCTTGGTATGTATTAATTGGGATAAGTAATAGGTCCATCATGAGTCAGTAGCATTAATAAATTCTTTTATCATTCCTCTTGCATTGTTATCAACAATATTGCCAGAATAATGTGCCCATTGCTACTGTCGTGGTCCCCGTCCTCTGCCACGTCCTCCATCACGCTCCTGCAAATGATAAAGTTCATTATATTTTATTATATTTTGCATATTTATCAATTAATTTTTTTTTTTAAATCAAAACTTACTTTACGTTGATGCGGATGGTGTGAGCTCTGATGATGAATGTGATCTCGTCCCATATCATTTGTATGAGGCCGACCCCTATACACTGATGGTGGTGGAGAATGTTGATGATGTTGTTGTGGATGTTGTTGCTGCTGCTGCTGTTGTTGTTGTTGATGATGATGTTGAATAGCACTCATTGGTGGACCCTTACGTTGATCCTCTTCAGCTTGTCTCTTCTCGTAATGTCCAAAATCATCGAAGATACTTGTTGAATGACGATACGTATGTAATATACGTAAAACATGAACGCCTCGTGCATGCGGTACTTCTTGCGCATCACGTGAATTAGTTACTGGTTTATTTTCATTATTTTCTAATCTAATATGACGTAATTGAGTATTCGGCACGTCTTTAACATAAATCCAACGAACGCGAAATTGGCCTTTCCATTTATCTTGCGACCATACTGAGCTGTTGCTCTGGTAATCAACGGATGAAACCATTTGTGCCATGCCACAAAAATGACCGGAGCCATTAACAGAGAAAAATAGATATAAAGGTGCGCCTTCTCTGCTTGCCTCCTTAAATGCTTGATCAAGTCTCTTATTACCATGCTCTGTGCTGCACCATATTTCATATTTAATCGAGCGATGAATATCATCCTCTGAATATGATTTAATAACGAAAAATCTTGCGCCTGGCGCTGTTTGATCAAAGTCTAATGGATTATAATCATTCTTTACTTTGAGTTCATCAAGAACAGGATGCGATATAGGCTGTGGTGGTGTTAAAGGAGGTGGTTGCTGTTGTTGTTGCTGCTGCTGTGGGGGTGGCTGCTGCTGTTGCTGCTGTTGTGGCAGTTGTTGTTGCGGCGGTTGTTGCTGCTGCGGCAGCAACGACTGTTTTTGATGCGGATGATGTTGCTGTGATGGCTGATGATGACGATATTGATTAGACATTGGTTGGGATTGATGTTGAAAGTGTTGGTCATGATGATGATGATTATGTTGCGACTGATGGTGCTGCGTTGGATGATGAGATTGTGGAGGATGCTGTTGCACAGATTGTTGCGACAGCGAATGCTGTTGATGCTGCTGCGGATGTTGCGGCATCTGATGCTGTGGGTGCTGCGTTTGAATATGGGGCATTTGGGAAGATCCCGGTGGCGATGATGGCGAAGGCGGACGCTTCCAACTTGGTGGTGGCGTTGGCCGCTGTCTTTGAATTATTGGTGGCACCGGCACTGGTGGCGGAATTTGCGGCGGTAATGGAACTTTTGGTGGAGCGGATGATGATTTACCTTCGCCCCATGTGCCAATATCCATATTATGTTTACCAGGAACAATAGGAGGTGGTGGCATACCGGCTTTTTTTTTCATTCCCTGATTGACCGGTGCTGGTGGCACAGGTTTCGCCGGTTGACTCGCCACACTCGCCCACGTTATTTTCCTCTGCTCCTTGGGCTCCAATTTATTTGACTGGGAAGACATACTCTGATCATGTCGCGATATTTCACCTCCTATCGATAATCCCTGAACGCCTTGATCAATTGTTTTTACATCACTGCCGCCAGCTGCATTTTGATAATTCTCATTGCCACGTGGTTGAGGATAATATTCCTCATAACGTGCTTTCCTTGGTGTGCCCCAAGCATTAAAATCCCCGTTGCCCGCAGGAAAATAATTGAAAGCTGGTTGGCCAAATCCACCAAATCCACCGCCAGCCCCTGTTGAAAACATTTGATCCATTCCATATGCATCATGACTTATTTGCCCACCATATCCAGATAAAAATGCGACTGGGTCAGTACCATTCGACCACGTACCATCGCCTGCTCCAAACGTCTGATATTGAAATGATGTGTTGGCGTAATAAGGATAAGGCTCGCCAGTGCCAATCGGATAGTTTGAATGATGTTGCGTGTTATTACCACCTCGCCAGGAGTCGAAATTCGATTCATCCCCTGCATGATCAGATTGTTGCTGTTGCTGCTGCTGCTGTTGTGCCTGATGTTCCTTGGGACCATTGCTCGCTTTTAAAAATAAGTAAATAATTAAACAAACAAATAATATAATATTTATATATTATTTAATTTTTAATAAAATCCAAAACATACCCTGACTGTTGGCTTGTCCTTTCATCCGCTGCATTCCGTAGCATGTAAAAACAGATTAATCTTTTAAATTGTCCTTGTGTGACTCTTCTCAAAGACGTATGTCTTGGTCCCGGTCCCCGGGTGACGAACTAACCTGATCTGGCACTGCACTTGCCAATCCAGCAGACATAACCTGTGATCTGCTCCAGTAAATGCCTCGTCCTGGCGACGACAATACACCACCGCCAGGTTCTCTTTACTCAATTATTAATTCAACACAAAATTATACAATCTTCTCTTCTTCTACCTAATAAATATTCACAAACATGCACAATATTATATTGCAAGCTTATTGTTTATACGAAGTAAATATCAAACTTTGGAGCTCTGGCAGAAAAAATAAGTAAATCTAGATAAAGATGAATATTATGGTGGACAATATCAATAACTAAAACACAGTGAGGTCGATGAAAATGATTATAATAATAAGGTGGACGATAAAGTGATTAAGGACGGAGCGACAGGGAACGAAATACACCGAGATCTATATTTCTTCTATCGTTATACAGTTCTACCTCATAGAGGCGCACATACACCGCATCATACACCACACACGCTTTATCTCCTTCTTCTTCTTATACTTGGTATAATCTTTTATCTCACTTCAACTCTCCCGGCTTGAGCTGGCTTTAGCCGCTTGAGCCTAGCCGCGTACAATCAAGTCCGGTCGCGCTTTCAAGCGCAAATAAATTTAATAATCTATGTATTGTCACTACACAATCACACCGTATTATATTTTTTCACTTGTTAAATTAATAAAATGTTTTCTGAATTTTATCTTGAGATTATTTTGCCCAGAAGAGAGAGAAAAGAGCGGAGGTATATATTACAATATATTGCGTGACGTACACTGACCCCCCGACGACGTATCTACCACCTATATGTTCTATGTCCTATGGATAGTCAAGTGTTTGGAGTATTAGTGTAATATCTACATATATGAATATACCATGAGTGTATATGTGGGCAGGATATATACATATATGTGTGTGTATGGGAATTTGTTCAATAGTACCAACGTGATGATTTGTAAAAGGAGAGTAGTGTGTGATTTTTATGAGATACACAATCATTATCAATTATTCTTAATGGACAAGTAATAAATATTTATAACCTATCTATTTAATGGGAGCATATTTGTTTAAGTTTTGATATATTTGATGATTGATTGAAGGTCAGACTTTTTATTTTATTTTTTAATATCAATATGACATATTTTATTCAAACGTCAATTACGATTTTAAAATTATTTTGTCGTTGCGCGCGTAAAAAGGAAATTAAAAATGTATTTGTTGTTTTTATGTTGGCCATTTTGGATGCGCAGCAGCGCTACTCCTCTGCTGCTGCTCTTTTTTATGAGTTAGGCATATAGGAGGTATGGTATATTTGTGTATAAAATGCGTATAAAAAAAATGATGTAGTTTTTTTTTTAGATATACGAATTTTTCCCGCTATTTTACTTTAATTATGAATGCTAATAAAAATGAGGAAGTAATATTAATAAAAATGCAAGTTTATTTATATATTTTGCGCTATTGAAAAACAGATTCATATATTGAAGCAGCACAATGAGACAAAGTTTTATTTCTTATTATTAAAAATTGAGATAAAAATGTCAACAAATATATTAATATCTGTAACAAAAAAAATAGCTATGATGTATTAAATGTATCAAACTACAATCGTCTGATTATAAGAAAAATATCGATTTTTTTTTCTGCACCTAAATAAATAATTGTTTCTTAAACAGTGATTTTCGTAAAATAAAAAATGAGGCTACGTTTAATACAACTAACAATCGACATTATTTATACATACACTATACAGATAAAATTTGTGAGTTCTTTAATTTATTTACGATTTTAAGAACTCGATTATGTTATTAAAAATGTATTACTTCTTTAATATTGTGACTCTTCCCGTTAATTTGTACGTTAGTTTCTTTTTTTTTTCTTGATACATGACGTAATATATTTGTTTATTATAAACACGTATCTACGCAACAGCGTCAGATTTTATATTTTTTAGTATGATAACATCTCTTTACAACTTTTCAATAATTGTATCTATCTTCAACATTATCTAAAAAATTGATCAATAAAAATGAAACCTACGACAAATAAACTAAAAAATAATTATATATCTACAATGACCCGCGTGATACCTATTATTTACTATATCATACGATCATATTCATTTGATTTTTTTTTACTGTATTCAAATATGATGCTACCTCCTCGCCGGTAATTTCTTTGATTTACGATTTTCATGAGCTGTCTGTAAAATATATTCATCTATGCTTCAAATATCAGGTAAATATGAGGTAAAGATTATTCGAATGACCATGCCATTCACAAAATCAATATTTCATTGATAATGAGTGAGTGTAAGGCATTTCTAAATCATTTTACAACATTAAATACACAATCGCTTCATGATAATTCACCTATTGGAGCATTTTGAACCCAAAGATCATGAATAAATGTGTACAGATCATCACTGACTGCCACTTTATACGGAGTGGGATTCAAGCTTCTTTTATGATCAGTTCTGAGAGTTTTTAATGACTCTTTAACTCGCTTTCGTGCGTCTTGAAGTGTTGCGACTGGCTCAACGACTTTCCCTTCCTTCCAATATACCTAAAATAAAGAATAAAATTGAATTCAACATCTGGAATAATAATTTAAAAATAAAACAAAAAATATATTAATTACATACCTTGTGCAGTGTTTCGACTGCTGTTGGAATAACATACGCTCGTTTGGACTCTTGAAATGGATGTCTACATAAAACTCGTTGGCCAACTTGTGGTACTGGTTCACTTGAACGTTGAAGCAAATCAACTAAAGCATGTCCATCAGCACCGTACAATCTGTAAGCATTTTTTCTACCAGGTATCGTAACTTTATCTACTTCTTGACTCAATTTTATCCTTGGCTGATCATTAATCTCCACCATTTTGTAGACACATCCAAGCGCCGGTTGCCGTTGACAGGTAACAAGATGTGTACCAACGCCAAAACAATCAATCTGATGATCCTGTTCATTTAAACTCATGATAGTCTCCTCATTGATGTCATTTGAGGCGACTATTGTCAATTGACTAAACCAAGGGACATTAAATTTTTCACCCAATATCTGAAACATTTCTCGGGCTGCTTGACTCAAATATGCTAGATCACCACTGTCAATTCTGATACCAACTGCTCGATAACCCAAATCAGAAAGCGCCAATGCCACAGCCGAGAAGTTCAACAGTCCACTCCTATGATCAGAATACAAAACAAATAATTATATAAATGATAATGTAAAGCTAATGTCACATTTCAATCCGTGCGTTCCGATGCTGGTTTTAGCCGATTTATGAAATTAATCTAAATGTTGATAAATATCTTTAAGGATCCATTGAAATTTTTAAATTAAGCGCAATCTCGTTCTCAAGAAAACGTATTTTTTTTTTAATTCTGGAGAATCGAGTGTCCATAATCGCATGATTAATTTTATTTTAAATATATAATATATTTTTATTTTTCATGTATTGATTGATTGATTAATTTATTTACTAGGGCTGAATTGGGAAAGGCACTATATAAGGTATAATATAAAATATTCAATATAAAATACTGAAGAATGAGAATGAAAAAAAAATATCCCCAAATGATATGCATACATTTTTGATAATTTAGCGATGTTATGTGATAAAATTAAACGAGCATGACCCATGAATTAAAGCGAGAAATAAAAAATTGTCAATGAACCTCTGTATCAAGCAATAGAACGAACAATAAAATCAATTGATCAGAAACACGAAATCATACCTCACACAGAGCTCCCCCAATTCGCCTGGTTTTAAATAGTCATTGTTGTGAGACGGAGTTCTCGTGAGGCTCTTGCGAGGCCTGTCTTGTTGCACGGTATTATAGCCAATCTTGTTATATTCAGATTTAATTGAATCACTTTTACCGGATTTCCCATCGGTGTAACTCACCACCCGCTTGTTTTTTGTGTCATTGTTTTTAATATTTGCTCTGCGGTTACGTGCCTGCTGCTCGAACGATGATTTTATGCTATAAATACACTAATGTTAGAGAAAAGTGTAATTTGTAGCAAAAATAAAGAAAAAAATGATATGCATCGTGAGACAGTGGCATCAATTTCAATCGTTTTTTCACTGATAAGTCCTCAAATTCTATTCATTATCATATATTAATTTCACTCATTGTTAATATTTATTTATATTTAGTCTCGTCGTCATTTTTCTAAATGAATCATCATGAGACACAATCATAAAATGGAAGAATTGAAAACAATAAAAATGAATAAAATCTCTAAATTAAAAAAAAAAAAAGACCGTTGCTTGATGAATAATTATTACTGAAATAATAATGAATCGTGAAATTACGACGTTGATGACTACCTTTTGACATCATAAGTGTCAACGAGCGCCATAAATCCATCTGGGAACGCAATTGCAAATCCAACGAGTGCTGCTAATTCACTGTCTGATGCCTCCATCACTCGAGAACCCAGAGCCAATGCTATTGCATCACGATATTCGCATGCGAGTTTCAGCAGATCAAATTCCTTGCCAGTCTCTTTATGAGCTAGGAACTTTAATATACACACATAAAATATTGCATTACTGATTGGCATTGATATAAAAAAATAATTATGGAAAATACTATTAAATAATATACTTTTAATTTTAATTCATCGATGCCTGCAAATGAATTGATGTAAGCATGAGCATGAGTGCCTCGTACAGGGATGTTAAAAAGTTTTCCAGCAAGAATATTACTGGTACCGTCAAATCCACCTGAATAAAAGTATTTCATTAAATATTTAATAACTTAATTGTATAAACTGATATCAGTCACGAAGTAAATTACCTAAAGATAAGAAAAGATAAATGTAAAATAAGTGGAAAGTTTTAACATATATAATTAATGTCTAAATTATCGGCACAAATATTCAAGGTCGCCCATTCATTTATCTTGTTAGAAATTATCCAAAAGATAATGCAAATATTATCGATTTTTAAATAATTAACACGATGTTTTCTAGTTCTCTTAAAACTAGTAACATTATAAATTGAGAGGGAGGGTCGTTACACCAACTGGCACGGTTTATCGACTTAACCAATTGACTTCTACAATTGAATTCCTGGTCGTCATGGTGAACTACAGCAGTCTATTATTTAGACATTAATATATATGATCTATATATATAAACTTTTTGAATTTTATCTTGCGCCCCTTTATTTACTCGTCCTCATTTTTAACCTTCACCTCATTTCCCACACTCTATGTAAAATTGAATTGTACCTATGTATGCATATTTGGAGGCGCTGAGGCCACCGTCGGGACCTTGAGCTCGTCTCAATCCGAATTCCAAGAGGGAAACATTATTCCCGGCAACCATACGAAATCGTGCTGCATTTGTTGCCATTAAACTTGCATAATTAACTAACGTTAAAAGAGTTGTTTCCAATAATTGTACCATAATTAGAGGACCTTCTACCCTCAGAAGCGGTACTCTACGGAAAATAATTAAAAATCAATGATAAATTACAAAAATTTTATATCAAATCTATATTTTTTGTTTTTTTGTTTTACCTCGGAAACACAACAGAACCTTCTTCAATTGCATGAAGAGTCACGTCTTTTGGTGTTAAGCTTCTTAGGTACACATAAAATTCTGGTTCTATTGAAACTGGCATCGCAGTTTTTAAATATTCAATATCTGAATTTGGATAAAAATTTTTACAAAGTCAATAAATATATATTGATGATTTTCTATTAATGGATATGTGTATTAATTGAATCACTAACCACTTTCAGAATACTTGAACTTTTCCAGGAATTTGAGGCATTCTCCTAATCCAGCAAAAATTGTGAATTCACCCCTGAATGGATTTTTTCTGAAGAAAAGGTCGAATGTAACGTAATCATTCATCTTGCCACACTTCCAATAAGCATAGGCCATTGTTATTTGATATAAATCTGCAACGTATCAGTATGTAAATTCGCAATAAATCAAGCTATAAAACCAATTATACCACATAAATGCATTAATTATATAAAAAATGCCATCACCTAATATACAACTTTGCATATTTAATGAACATGATATAAGACTAATTAATATTAAATATCGTCATTGCGTATCATAAAAGTTATCAAGCTTATATTAATTAATGATACATGATTATAAAAAAATTTATTCATTATTTACTGAATAAATAATTCATATCATGAATTCATATATAAATTATAAAAAAAAATGTGCAAGAAAAAAATAATTAATAATCTCTATCATGATCGATTAATACATTTGAGGTTAAACTCATGCGATAAGCATGAAAAAATAGCATTAATACATATTTCATACCAGTAAGTAAAGGTTGTACGACGCCATTTTGTTCTGTGCCACCTGATAACCTTTCCTCGTCGTGTAACATTTTTTTTCAATATTACAATATTAATTAACAATCAAAATATTTATTTCCACTTTCAATTACTTGCTCCTTTTTACATATCCATTTATCAAACTTATTTTATATCAAAACAAACTGAATTGTAAACTATTGCCGGCTAATCATTGATGGCGCTAGATGACATCAAATTGTATATACGCACATTCTTTCGAATCAAAGTTCAAGGCGGGAGAAAAAAATGTGAATATTCAAATTTTACAATCAAGTTATAAATCGTAATATCGTTGTGTTATTTTATTACGTAAATGCGTATATATTATTATTATTTATTATCAATTCTTGAGCTTTTTACCAAATTTTCAATATAAAAATTATTATTCACGACCTTAGCGACGTTCTCAATTGTTGCATCGAAACTGAACTGAAGTTAAAACTCGTGGCACAAGAATCACGTAGTTCATATGGCCTGCACTATACGTTTATATTTTCCCTCTCTCCAATTTATATATTTATTCGTTGAATTGAGTCGATTCACATTTTTATATGTATAAACAATGCGGATTGGAATATTTGAAGGACGTATTGAACCGCATCAAGATATATAATGTAGATAAATGTTACTTTGCACATTCAAACTCTAATAACTTAATCTGAGAATTGGAAATTCAAAATATACTGCTGGTATATATGTATATATACAACACAATAATTAACATGGTCAATATAGACGATATACATATGTAAAAAATACTATGTAAGACAAATGTACATACATAATATGACATGTATCATGTATTTATCTATAATGAGTACACTGCAGTAACGTATAAGTTTTCAAACATGGTGACAATGAGTATATATATATATATAAATTATAAACTTTTAAAAGTAATTATCGTGTAAGGTATATAAATCAACATTTGTTTTTATAACTGTCGTTATCAGATTATTACTATAATTTTTATGGATTATAATACTTTATACATTATAATTATAAAACATGTATACATTAATATTGAGAAAAAATTCCTTGAAAAATTGAATTAACCGTCATTTTTTCTTAATTTTTTATTTTGCAATTTTCTTCTTTTAGCAGTTAATAATATGCATGAATGTACATAAATATATGTACTATAATTATTTATAAATTGCACTGAAATATAATCATGGAAATAAATATAAATGATATGAAAAAATTGGTATTTTGGATACGTAGAAAAAAAAACATTTTGATACATGTTGTGTAAGTATGTCTATATATTCATGTATTTTCTAGTAAATAAAATTAATTGACCTGATTGATACATGGCAAATATTTATATAGCGATAAATTAATGATGATGTTTATATGGTTGTAATTGCGAAATAGTGTATCATAATATGTATATAAATATTTTTGTATAAATTTCTAGACTATTTATAAGATGAAGTTATTAGGAAATTGCAGGAAACACATATGGTATTGGAAATAATTACAAAACAAATATATAAAATTATTTGGATAGAATATATAAAAAAATCATTAAAGTCATTTTAATATAATACAGGTATTAATAATAAAATAAATTAATCACTGGAAATATTTATTTTATATTATGTTTTTTGGCGTAAATGTATATGGAATTTTAATTCAAAATTTTTCTCCTACAAATTTTCTTGTATTATTTAATTTTTACATGTTTTTCCTATTAATTATCTAAATCTATTCAGACTCATTTGTTTATAGTAGATATTATTTTCCATATCTTCTTGATACTACATGATATCATCATTTGGTTATTTAAATTGGTAATAAAAATAATAACAACGTTAATAATAATGTTTTTTCGCCCTATTTGCGAACAATTAATTCCTAAAAATTGAAATTTTTATATATTATTTCATACGTATGTTTACATATTTATGAATTTATAATTCCTACCTTGACACTTGATCTCTCACTTTTATTACAGTCTCTCATGCTATATTTTTAATACATTGTCATTAAAATCATATATTCAGTATTTATAAATTCTTTATGAAGACTTTGACAAATGTATATCATTACTGATAATTTACAAAATAATTTAATCCTCAATTAAATGGTTTTAAAAACTAAATTAAAAAAAATTAATTTTTATGTCATTTTTTTTTAGGAAGCGTGACAACTTATGATGAAAATAATTTGGCAAAGATCCCTGATTTATCACAGATCTAGATTGATAATATACATATATATAATATGTACGTATATATACCTACATTTATGCATATACGATATACATATATATTTCCTATCATATAAACACATTATATTATTTTCTATTTACAAATTCAACAATTTTTTACGAAAAGGATTCGCAGATCGAAATGATACTAAAATTCTTTAACATATTGTGCAATATTTAAATTAAAATTCGTACATAGAGTAAAATGTGCACAAGAATAAGTTAAATAAATAAATAAATAAATAATATATATTATAAAATTTAATACTTATACTGACACTTTTATCATATGGTCATTATTGTCATGGCAATATATTATTGTTAATTGATAAAAAAAAATTCATTTCGATCCGTAAAAATCATTTCAACATTGTTGATTAAAAATTATCGCTCGATAAATTTCTCCCTAACATTCTAAAAAATATAATTCTTCACTTATAAATTCTAAAATTAAGTTAATAAATCTATACAACGAACTCTATACATTGATATATTAATATAAACATATCAATTTATCACTCGTGCCTTATTTCATTCTATAATTATAAATTATTTATATTCATCTCATTAAATCAGCTGCACGTTGTCTATCTCTGTGCACTTCTTTAGGATGCATCCTCTTGCGATGTGAAAAACAATTGCCAGAACTTGCAAATGCCTTTGGACAATATGGACATTGATAAGGTCGTGCACCAGTGTGTTGATTGATGTGGAATTTCAGATCTTGATTACGTTTAAATGTTTTGTCACAGAGTGGACATGCATGAGGTCGTAAATCCGAATGTGTAATACTGTGTGCTCTAAGAGTTGAATTAGTTGGATAAACTCTACCACAAACGCTGCATGGAAATTGGATTCCACCATGATACTCTTTATGTCGAAAGAGATTCGATTGAGTTTTAAAGCTGAAATATAAACAATTCATCATTACTAAATAAAGTTTAACATTTTTTATTATCAGTTGTATTAAAAAAAATTAAGATAAGAAAAGTATATTTATTTATGTACTAACATTCTTCCACATATATCACAGCCATATTTTCCTTTAGGCCTATGTGTTTCCAAATGAACTTTCAAATTTCCTTTAGTTGATATTTTTTTGTTACAGATTGGACACACAAAACTTTCACCATTATTAAATGATGCAGAATTATCGCTATGATCATTGTAACATCGCTCGGCACGTGGTAAATGTAACCACAAATGATTTTGCAGAATTATTTGCGATTCAAATGAACGAGAACAAATATCACAATCAAAGGATTCTACGTTTGTTAAATCTTCAGAGCTTCCACGATTATCTATTGACTTAATTAGTGCATTTCTTTGGTACCTTCTTCTTGCATCATCCCCCTGCATTGATGAATCTCTGAAAAAATCAAAATTAATAAATTAATCAAATGAAAAGCTCATCATAAAAATAAAAAGAAATTTAAAAATCTCCAACGAAATATAAAGTATAAATATACATACTCAATTATGATATACAAAAATGTATAGTAATAAATAACTGGTATATACAAATATATTTTTTTTCTATTTACAGTAATTATTGAATTGCGGAATTTACTTGGATTGATAATTCTTGCTCTCATCATTATCAGAATTAATATCAGATGCCTCAGGGGATGGTGAACAATCTAATCCACATTGAAGAAATATCATAGGATCAACTTTCACTTCCATTTCTTCCATTGTTGTAAGAGACACTTCATTATCAATTGAATGCACAGGAAGTATTGATAAATCCGATGGACTTGATGATCTTGTATTCCCTTGGATCTCAGGTCCAGTCTATATACAAAATAATATCCATAAAATATTAATTCCAATTAATTTATTACAGATAAATAATTTTATAAATACGACAGTATCCAGAAAATAATTATGGAAATTAATGATTTATTTATTAAATCAAAACATACTTTACGTATCAATATGGATCTTAATAATCCCTGATGATTATTTGCTTCATTAATATCATCCTCATCATCATCATCATCATCATCATCGTCCTCATGCTCGTCATCGTTATCTTCATCGTCATCTGGATATTTCGTCTTTCTGTCCACGTCAGACGATTTATAAAATTGATATTTCAACCTCTCCTGCGCTCTATGTGCCATTGTAGCAAAACGATGAATCCCCTCTAGTCGTTTCATACACGTGAAACACACCATCTTTGGCAGTCGATCGTCAGACGATATCTGTTGAAATATATATTCAAAAATATTTTTATAATCAATATAAAGCTGAAATTACTATTGTCATCGTATTTATATTAATATTTCTAATTTTTCTTATTATTCAGATCCATCCATTCATTTACGTTTATATAATATCATATTTGACATTCAAATCGAATGTTTGATGGATGATAAAAGTAGTTTTTAATGAAAATTAATGATTATTCATGCATGAATATATAAATATGTATATTTGATAATGTAACAGTTGACACTGTTGTTATTTTGAATATTACTGAAGGACATTTGTCGCACAGTGTCAGTATAATCATATATAAATTTATTCGGAATTATATATATATATTTATATAATATATTGCTTTGTCTACAAATGTATATGTGTATGTGTATATGCAAATGTATTGCATTACGATGGATATGAGAATGCGCGCGATGAGGGAAAAATTCAGTTTTTATCGCTGTTTATATATAAGCGCATCTCTTTCCTCTCGTTCGTTTTATACCTTGGTGTGCAATCGATAAAATGCTAATTTTTCACACTTTTCTGGATGATGCGCGAAATGGTTGCCCCGTAAAATTTAACCTTTGGATAAAAAAATAATTGCAATACAATTATACTTTTATTTTTACACACTTTATCGTGTATAGTAATAATAAATTATTATTACCTTCAAATATTCAAAATTACTATACTGCTATACAACATTGAATAATAATATTTGTGGCGGTTGAATTTGTTTGAATTGTCTGTTATTATATAAATAATATAATTTATTTTATTACATTATGATAAAAAAATTCGGAATATAATTGTGTATAAAATATTTTTATACAAAATAATATATTAAAATTAATAACACTTACCAGGATATATAAATATTTTCTAATCTTCGTTTGAAGATAATTTTTTCTAGCTTCTTCACCAAAGATATGTATCCTGCCATCATTATCTGTAATATATTCTGCACAAATCCTACACTGTAATTCTTCATCAGCATCATATTTTTTTGTGTCCATTTCAAAAATTGTTTTCTTATATTATCCACAATGAAGATAAATTTCAATTATACATAAAACTTATTCCAAATAAAAAAACAATAACAGTGCCGTTTAATATCGATGAATATCAAATTGAAAAAAAAAATGTTTATCATCAGAATGATCATCGATCATTAATTTTAAATATTGTCACGCGATTTATCTTGGCTTATTGACCTTTTTACACCTTTCTTTATCTTCTTGTTTACTCATTGTCATAAATTTTACCCGATTTATCCAAATGAAA
>JAQQBR010000003.1:8031353-8077134 GCA_030347285.1 Microctonus hyperodae | reverse complement strand
AAGTTTCAAAGTTGACTACAGAAATTACGATGAATGATTATATTTTAAAAATCTACATTTTATTACATACAATCACATGATAATGTCCACGTGGACGCCACCATAATGAAAACCTAAAGAATCTTATTTCGTATTAAATTTCTAGAGAAATACGTTACAATTTTTAATATAAACCAAAAATAATGCATTTATTTTTCATCAAATTTTTTTTCTTTAATCATGAAAACAATACATAGAGTAATTGCAATCATTCGGAATGCACAGTAGGATCTTTAAACAATTTTACGCCAATAAGAAAGAATTGATCCATGAAGCAAAAATTTAATATTGGATTTTTGCTGTTCTTTTTTTTTTTTCATTAAATTGAATTTCTCTGCATTCCCAGCAAAAAGTCTGACATGTGCTCGTAGACAACGAAGGTGATGACTGTAGCGGGTGTTACTCTTGTCAAGTTGACGCCCAAACCTTTGTAAAATCCTCGCCAACCTTCACGCCTGTAAACAACCACCAGCAATACTGCGTTTTACTCTTATTGTTTTCATGAAATTCATGGATTATTTGAATTTTTAATTGATTACCTGCGTACGATTCTTGAACCGGAGCATGTCGAATTTAAATAAATATAAAAAAAAAACCTGATATTTAATTATTTGATTTCATTGAAATGTATAAATATATATTCATATTCGGACAAAAATCGTACTGCTGGTGGTTCAACAATATAATTTTCACGATAATATATGCGCACAAACATTTATTTGTTTATTATTGCATATGTTTTTATAATTATTAATTGATCAGTGGACCTGCCACGAAAATATCATTACGACATTAAGACTGAATTTCGTCTTTCAATTTGATTATAGTCTAATTGATTTATTTAAACATATAGGTTTTATCCTTATTTTTAATCGATACAGTTGATATATCATCAGGAAAATAGTTGATGAAAATTATCACTGTAGAGCATATTATTTTATGAAATAAAAGTGCTCTTAATTGCAAGAAAAATTCTCAATATAAATAAATTCAAACTATTATTTGTCACATTTCGTGACGATATGGCCATCGTAATGGTGCATACCAATTGATGCTATTGTACATTAAATATTTTACATATTTTTTTTCTTTAGACATCAATTATCAATATACCTATGATGTGTCATTACAAGTGCGTTGCTAATAATTTTTTTATAATAAATATGTCGTCGTATTGGTATAGACATGAAAATATATACATGTTTCTGTTCACACTCGTTAAAAACTATTATTAAGCAAAAAATAAATTTGGAAAATTTAATTTTGTTACTTTTCTTTTGTGCCATCTGTCGCAAAATTTCCAACACAACAAAAAATTTTAATTTAAAATTCACAAAATAAACGATTAAGACAGATGGTTTATAATATAGAATTCAAAAAAATAAATAAGAAAAAAAAAACGCGTTTTTAAATCTTTTTTTGTGCATGAATTATTTGAACACGGTGTGAAGATATATGGGTAGATTATACAGAAAATTTGTTACCAATTAATAATATATTGGAAAAATTTCATTGTCAAATATATAACCATCTCGATAAATTGAAGAGAAAAAAAAAATACTTAATGACAATTTAATAGTCGTTCGTCCATTAATTTGTTCAATCGCCAGTAAATTTTTCGTAGATAATTATAATCAAACAAATATTGGGCGTAACGTGTACGAGATACGGTGATAAACCTTTGTAAAAACCGCGTAAGCCTTCTGACCTCCAAATTTGTTGTACGCAATGCAACGTTCCGCGATAATCATGATGATGATCCTGTAAACGTGCTCTCACAACTTGATACGGGTATGTTGAAGCTGCAGCTATTAATTTTGATATTGCAGCAAAAATTATATATTCTATTGTGGCCTGAAAATAATTAAAAATATTTCATTGTTCGTAATTGGTTTGTTAGACAATTATAAAAATATACAGCGAATTAAAAACTTACCAATTTTGTATCAATTGGCATTTTTCGATAATTATTATATCTATTCTTCATTTCCTCATACGTCATAAATTGTATTGCCCCATGAGAAACACCAAACATCCCGGGAACTAAACCCTGAAAATTAATAGTCAAAAGTTTGAAATAATATTACAAACTTTTTCCATTAATCTTCTATTATATTTAAAATACTCACTTTATATAATCCTCTAAAGCCTTCAGTTCTGTAAATCTTTCCAAGTGCATCAAACATTCCAGAATATCTTTTCGATTCATCCAATCTAATATCACTAGTATATTGTAAACACAGCCGTGTTTTCACTACCCAAATTGGGTTGGTCATAAGCAGCGTGAGTATGCCAGCATCTGCAGCTGCAACCATATGTAGCGATGGACCAAGAGGTTTCTTTGAGTTTCCACCTTGAATCCATGTTTTTATACTATTATAACTGCAAAATTAAAATATATTTTTATAAATCTCATATACTGTACACGCGTAGAAATAAAAATAAATCAAGAAATTTATTGTAAAGTGTGAACTAACAAGAAGAAATAAAAGCCCCATGAACTACCAGAACCCAAAACATTCGGTGTAACGCCTCGATATAATCCACGTAGTCCTTCCACTCGTACAATTTCTTTGATAGCATTTCTCAGTCCACTGTATTGTGGTGTAGTTTTCGACACTCCGTCATTAACTGTCGACAATAAAAGTGTATTGATTACTCATAAAATTAAATAAAAATCACAATTTGATTTGTCGTATCGACAGTTTCAATAATGTTACTAACTTATTACTTATTAATTTAATTTTCCTCTAAATATTATGATAATATCGAGGGATATAATTATCATCATTGGAAATATTATTATCCCTGACTATTGTCTCATTCATTCTCGTCTCTTGTACATAATATCTCATTGTTCATTGATACGTAACATAATTCGTGAAAGCAAACAGTCACATATACAATAATGATAATGAAAAAATATCATTTTTACATTTGGTTTAATCGTTGAATTGATAAAAAGTGAGATCATTACTTTAAATATGAATGTATAGTGTGATAAATTGCGTAAACTTTATAACCACAAATTTCCTCGTGTAATATATACTTTCATATATAGTTCGAGATTTAATAAATTTTATTTATTGAAGCATATATTACTGATACTCATTATCCATTTAATTAATCTTGTTATTATCTTGGTCAATTAATAGCTCTTAACAATTATTAGCGATCGAGAATAATCTCTATTAATTTTTCTCATTGATTTATCTTTATATTTATAATTGTTTAATAACCTTTGACAATAACTCAGACCAATACAAGGTATGTTTCAGATAACATTGTTTGAGGAACATGATGAAATGGAAAGTAAAAGGAACTAAAATGACGTGACTAAGCCAAGAGTTATTTTCGTGACACTAAATGCCCTCTCCCTCTTACAACAGATTTTCTTCATTTTCTCTAAATGTATTCCACATTATGACGTTATTAATGATGAGGTAATAAAAATCACAATAATATTCCTGTGTATAATTTCATCTTACAAATTAATTCTCAAGTGAACATTATAAATTTCACGGATTTTCAAATTTTGCGAAATAACGTTGAATCATTTAACTTTCACATAACAATGAGTCTTTTGTTATTTTATTTGCATACTTTGAGTCATTGAAGAATTCATAATACACAACGAAACAAATGAAATCGCCTAATAATACTATTGAAAATATATGTAAATAATATATTGTTTCAATGCTTGAAGTAAATAGAATAAAAATAAAATTCATAGATGTAAAATAATGTTACACAATTAAACATAAACAAAATTACCTGCAAATCGTATTTTAATGAGATCCAATGGATGCAACATGAGAGTCGATACGACACCTCCAGATATACCAGCAACAAGATGTTCATACTTGAAATGACTTAGCACCGGCAATGATGCTCTTGGACCAGTAGCTGGTGTTGCTTTAATTGTCGTCATGGCTTTAGATTCCATCAAATCAATTTGTTTATCTCTCAATGGAGGTGAAATGTTCGTTACCGTTGACACTTTCTTTGCAATATTGATGGAACCAACCCCAACATGATCCTCACCGTTATTACCAATCTTCGATGAAACTTTTTGGCATATTAATTGATCTGCTGATGGCACTGTTGAGCTGAGACACTGTAAATTATCGTTGATTATAACACAATTTAATTATCGCTTTGTAGTTGATGAAATTTGTATCAGTATCACTAAGTTAGTGCCAAAATAATTAACGATTATGATTTTTTAATTTATTTTATTTGTTTATTAAGTGATTGCGTTCATTTAACATACTCACCACACGTGTTTGAAATTTTTACACGAGTTTGTTGCAATTGATAAGACTTATCTTCACCGATTCCAATCAATTTTAATATGATTGGAGATGAACGTGGATTTTTTTAATACGAGAAGACTGCAAGAAACGAGAAAACAGCAAACGCTACTGTTAACTGTACTAAATCACACCAGTCGCTACAAAGAATTTTTATATTTCTTTATCCAATGTAGATATACATACAAAATGGCAGGTGATAGATTATAGATAGGAACCAGGATTTGATATGTCAACGATTATTGTGTTGTGGATTTTATGCCACGCGATTGTTGCGCTATCGTATGTTCTATTGTTTTTTGTAATTTGCACTTTGTATTATCATGTTGGGTTTTGTCAATCCGTGGCCGCAATTTAGCAATGATGCGAGCAGGAATCCAGCGCCATCTTGTCGATGAATGTGATATGGAAATTTTTAGGTTATGAATTTGAATTTTGTACATTTTGTTAAAATTGATAGTGTTAATGGTCGGTCAAGTAGGAAGAATTTATTTTTATTCTTATATCTATCGCAATTCAATCGATTATATTTGAATTATTTGTATGTATGTGTTTCTTTTTTTAATTTATTTATTTACATATATAAATGTCTGTTGAATTCCCATTATTAAAAATGCCAGCTTTAGATTTATTTCCATTGAGATTAATTTTATTTTTGGAAAATAAAATCATTCTATTGTTTTTACTATAGCAACATTGTCAAGCATTAATAATTCTTTTTAAATAAATATTTTTAAATAACTATAATAATAAATATTAAATTAAAGTTGTAACAAAATATTCAAACGTACTTTTATTTTTAATTTATTTAGATATCGTCATTTATTAGTCATATTTCAATGACTCATGGACCACATATATTTTTGAATTCAATAGAAGATTACGCAAACACTCATGTATATTATGTATACATTTGGGAATTTATATTGGAATAAAAAAAGAGAGTGTGGCATAAATTTTTATAAATGAAAAAATTCACACATCCGTAAAATAATATTTACATTTAATTTTTATTATTCACTATCATGAAACGTTCTAGTTGGTGCCACGATAACTGCCAAATGTGTATTCAAGTGTTTTGTCAAATCTTGATAGTATAAATCGAAAATTTTCGAAGATGGGGACGACTATATAAGTAACTGAAAAATCCTGATATTCAGTACATGATCAAAACAGAATCAAAAACATTACGTTCGCTAATTTTATTAAATCATTACCATTGCAACAATGATTTTCCAATTGATTTTAATTGCATTAATCAGCAATGCATTTTGCCAAGAGGTTTGTAAACTCTCCAAGAAATTTTTTATCTATAATAATATGTATTTTTATGCTTGTTGTTCATTATTATACAAAAATTGCAGCTATAAATTGTAATTTCATTATAGCAAGCACCAACCATTGGAGATCGGATCGCGAGAGCACAGGAATTAATGGAAAAACTTCCTCCACCGGAAGGATACGAAGACATTTGGTATCCAGTTGATCCACAAGTTTTTGAAGATATAGGTACAGGTCCAAGAGGTTTTTTGCGTGTGCTCAAACGTCGACAGTAGCCCTCACTTGCACCTACATGGGTGTATATATTCGAATTTATTATCAAAAATATAATTTATACCATGCAATTTAATATAAGATGATATGATTTATTGATAACTATTTTATTGTGATATTTCATGTTATAAATTACCTTTGTATAAATTTTTGTCAACAATACAATGTATCAATAAAGATGAAATATTATATAAAAATTGTGATAATTTATTTTTCCCTAAATATATGTATGTAATTGCAATATTTAACAATGAGAATTAATAATAATTTATATTTCAATCATTTAATTACTAAATTTTATATAGTATATACATTGGATCATATAATTGGTAATATTAAATCAATTACTGGATATGGTAATAAATGATATATGGTTTTATTTTATGAATTTGCTGTTATCATAACATATATATTCATTCAGGTATTAATATATTTATTGTATATATGTATAATGTAATAAACCTTGTAATGTAACCTTGTTATTAATAATTTTCTCAAATATGATAAATTTGAGTATGCAATTATTAAGTGTTACTTTTAATAATACCAACATGATATTATTCGTTTATATACAATTATCATACATCATTACGTGTTCATCCAATGTCTATCAATAAATTATGACACCAATTCGATGAATAAATAATGCAGAATTATACGTACATGCATTATTTTTTTTGCAAATATAAAATTAAAGTGGATAATATCGAACAGGAATCGACAATAAAATTTGTAATAAATATAAATCGATACAATAAATTCCACAAAAAAGTATTTCGATTGATATATTAATGAATGGTTTTAATAATTAATAAATTTTGTATAAATCCCAATCAAATAATCTTTTATAAATATTTATATTTCATCATAAAAATTTTCATTTATACAATACAAAGGCAATTCAATATGTGTTTCATTAAAAAAAAAAGTATGGTAAATATTGTGAAATAATTCTTTCACATATTTTTCTTTATAATTTAAAAACTTTATTTATTGATTAATTAATGCATGATATATCAATGTATAGTCATTGAATAAATGATAACTTTTAAACAGAAAGTCCAGGTACCAATTTATGAGCAATTTCAGCTGTAACCGGAATGACATTTCCGGCTTCATCAACAAACTGGAAGAGATATTTCGGTTTACCTTCTACATAAGACAAATCTTGAGCTTTCTTTCCACTTATGAACTTGTCTCTTGCCAAATTAATTACCAAATCAAGTAAAGTTCTTGGCACAATAGTATTTGCGAGAAAAATTGTTTGGCCATATTGCACACCAGCTGCAATACCACTATCTATCAGCCGACCATAAGCATCAATTGTTGTACTGACTGCTTTATTTAATTCATTCCAATTGTTTGATACAACATCGGTGCCTGAGTGCATCACCTACTTCCAAATAAATAAACAAATAATACATTCAAGATGAATATTTTTATTAAAATTAATTAAAATAATTGTAGTGAATTTATTATTACCTTTTTTATCTCATTTGTTACTTTATCAAAAAATTCACCTTTGGCTCTGAAAAAATTTCCAACATGAGATTGTTCTACATTAGGATCTGGTTGAAAATAGCCAAAAAATGGTCCGCAGTTAATCTAAAAAAATTAATAAATTATAAAAATAATTAAATTATTGATATAATACATTTATTTATACATATTGTTATAGTTTTCAATAGATATTACTTGAACAAATGCAGAAAAAAAAATAGAAACCCAAATCAATCGTAGAAACATGATGTGAATAGATATATAATTACTATTTAATATGTGAATTCACGTTGAAAAATTATTTTAATCTGACACTAAAACTAAATTTTCCACCGTATTTATATTGATTCCTATCCTCTGACTTTTAATCTCTAGGGATACGACGCAATTATATTCACTTGTGTAAATACCTTTTATAGCAATAAATATATACATACACCTCTGATTATAATAATGTTAATAAAATGATGGTTATGCGTATCGTAATTTTACTTTCCACATGGATGAGCTGGTTGTTATTTTAACAAACATCTTGAGAATTTTGGTAAACAGATAATGTACATTCATCAATTTCCAATGCTGTTTAAATAATATTAATACCTTGATTCGAAAATGTTGTCCTTCAACTAGTGTACATACCATGTATTAATTCATAAATTTTATTCACGCATTTTTATAAATTATATATGACAATTACTGATGATTTGCTGATAGATAAATAAATTTAACAATTAGTAAACACATTATTTAATTTCACAGAACTATTTTTTTCCTTCATCTGATGAGCATTAAATAATTAATCTGATGAGTAGTAAATATAATTAACATATTTATATTAACAATAATTAATATACGCAATAATGTTCATTTAAATATAATTCATGTAACAATACTCGATTCTAATAATATTAATAATTTATATAATATTAAAAAAAAAATTAATTATGTAATTTTATAATATTTTTAAACTGAATTAAGCGCCATCGCTCTCATCAGTTATGATTGAAATATAATTTTGTTATACCTACTCATGGTGTAGAATTATTTATAACACACAGTCTTCGTTCTTTGTTATCGATATAATTTTCATTAATGTATAAAAGATATATCTGAGTTCTGCTGATAAAACGCAAAAGTTGAAACGATGTCGCTGTATGCGCTGTATTTTTATTAAAAAAAAATATACACACTATCGCATGCGCATATTTAAAGTTGAAATACCGCAGGCAACTTTTGAAATACTTTTATATAGGAATATGGATCCAAAAATGCGCACATGGAATTGCCATATAGATAAAGCTATTTTCTAGGAAATTTATATCAGTCAGCGTTAATCAATACATGCGATCATACACAAGTTTACTTTGTTATCCGCAATATCTATTGATTACAAGTTCACCTGAAAGATAAAGAAAAAAAATTAGTTATATCGTATCCTGAAGTTCACAATATTATACCGAGTATTACATTGAAGTACATTATTGTATTTTCATCAAGATTATATTCGAAAAAAATTTTTTAAATTCATAATGTGCATAAATAAATCATCTATACTTCGATTTTTAACAATGGTAAGATTTATAAGTATAAATCATAATTTTATAAATATAAAAATACATATCAAACATGAATTAATCTATAAAAATTTTAAATATACAAATATATTTTTTGTATTTATAAACAAATATTACATTTATTTATACATATATGAATATATATTTTATATTTATAATCAAATATTCAATTTATTTATAAATATAAAAAATAGCTCAAGAAAATAAAAATGATTTAGTTATAATTTTTTCTACCATCATCACGAAAAAAGTTATTGAAATTATCACGATTAAATAAATTTTTTCGATAAATTTATGCATCTTAATAATCACATGAAATCGATATATTTTAATAAAATATATAAATATATCTAAATAATATTTAAGTATACAATAACTAATAGTGTCTATTCAATGATTGTAAATGAAAATTAATACACACCACTCTTACTACATGTTAGTTCTGCGTTATTACGTCAATGATTAACACTTCGATCATCAGCTTCACAGTCGAGTGCTTTCCATGAATAAATTCTCATTAGTCGTCTTAGTACCAGTGTAATTCCATTACAGTAATTAATATCGTGTCCTTCCATTTAATTCTTATTCATCTGTGACAAATTATAAATCATTTAATTAATATATTACTAAATTGAGTGCATTAATAAATTATCAATCAAGTTTCATGCATTGTATACAGCAAGATGAATCTATTGTTTATTGGTTCAAGAGTTATAAAAGATACTTATGTTTGACGGTGAGTGATCAATTTATCATACATGATATAAATATGACTATTAATTCATTTATATCACAACAATATATTTAAATTAATATATCGTTGAGCCAAAAATGGTTTCTTATTTTTGTTTTATCAACCAATCGTTGATATGCGGATGTATTCTTCTTGGTAAATAATAATCTTACTTGTTGGAGTAATGATCGATATAGACTGACGGTCGTCATATCTTATCTTCCTCAAGGATAAACTCAAACTCCAATACTAAATGATTATTTTGGATCAAGTTATATCCTCCTATTATTAATTTCATCTATAACATAAAATATTAAACATAAAAATAGTTGTTTGTATAAATAGTAATATATATAAATAATATCAGAATTAGCGATAAAAATAAATATTTACATTGGAAAAGGAAAAAATTGCAACATCTTAGCATAATAATACGGAAATATATAAAATAAAATATGCTTTATCTTTATATGCATATATGTATATACATATTATTGTAAAAATTTTTTGCATGATAAATAACCGCGACAATGAATCCATTCACTGCATTCACCATTATTTATCACCTTGACAGTGGTGAACCTTGAAGATTTCCTTGACAAGTAAATAATATGGAAAGGGATCGGTACAATATAATCAATTAAACATTCGATTGTTGAAAATTTCGATTGTTTATCTAATATTATTGTACCGTAAATTATCCTGTCGTTGAATTAATTAATTTCTTTTTCCGTTTAATATAAAGTCATTTGCTGTCTTGATAGATATAATTATAGGATAAAATTGTATTTCCTATTTTGTCGTATCTAATGTTGAACTTATAAGAATATGACGTATTAATGACTTCGGGGTCATGATTACAAACAATATTTATCCATTAAATTAGAATTGCATTTTACATTTATACATATGTCTTACATGGACATATTTATATTTATCTCGATATGAAAAATGAAAGGTGTATAATCGTTGTAGGAAAGACGACGTGCATTAAGCTTAACGCAGTAAGTATACTTCCTCACGTATATATACATGCATATCCTTATCGTCTCATTGGTTAATGTGATAACGACACAAATGATAAATTGCGAACACTTAGTAAAGTATATTCCCGGAAATGTCCGAGAAGGAATAGCATAAGGAAAAAAAAATGTGGATAAAAATTTTTTAACTGAATAACACACAAGTTCACTGAAGCGACATGGATGTTTGGCGCGTCTGAAAACATGGAGAAATTTAGTGCACGTCTTGATATTGAAGATAAGCCAGTTGATCGATCAAAACAATGGTCCTGTAATTGTTTCACTAGGATTTTCAAACGGCGAAATTTTCGAAAATCGTTTGTTCAACATGTGAGTATAGAAAAATCAATACTCGTTTTGCAATTCAAAAAATCTATTTTATTAAATAGTATGATCGTGGAATCTTCAAGTTGATGCAACAATTCATGCCATCAGATAAGTTGTTTATAATATAAACAATGTTCCTTGGAGTAACATCGTTCCATTTGTTCTTTTATTTAAAAATCTGAAACAAAAATAGAATATAATAATTTTTTTTTTATGTGACCTGCATTATCGAACTGATAACACTTGCCCGATATTAATACGTGGAAGATAATAATTAGCATACTCATTATTGAACTAATTTTTTCAATGTTATTTTTGTTGTAGGGTAATAAAACATCAATTCACGGTGAACACAGAATCTTCAAAATCGATTCTCATAGTGACTCTGCAAATACTTGCTTTCCTAAAAATCAAATTAGATCCAATAAGGTACAAACATATATCATTATTTGTATACTCATACTAAATTGTATATTAGCGTAATCGGTATAATTATACAATTTAAAATGACGTAATATAATTTATTAGCATGTAAGTAATATTAATTGAAAATTTATAATTTTGTTTATATTTTCAGTATACAGTATGGAACTTTATACCAAAAAATTTGTTTGAACAATTTCGTCGTGTAGCAAATTTTTATTTTCTAGTCTCAGCAATAATAGCTATGACAATAGATTCACCAATTTCACCTTTAACAACATTTTTACCTCTATTATTTGTAATTCTTGTCACCGCGGGTAAACAGGGCTATGAAGACTTTCTTAGATATCAATCCGACAGTAAAGTTAATCGTACTCAAGTCACAGTCATTCGTAATAAATGTATGCAAGTAAGTTATTAAAATTTGTACTGTAATTTCTTTTTAATTTTGCTCCATGAATTAATTAATAAATATTATTTAAATAGACTATTGATTGTGAACAAATAGTGGTGGGTGATATGGTGAAAGTTTCAAGGGACGAGGACGTGGCATGTGACATTATTCTTTTCTACAGCAGTGAACCCAATGGCTGTTGCTATATTACAACATCAAATCTCGATGGAGAAACAAATCTCAAAGTGAAATAATAATTTAAATCAAGCGTTAAAATAGGAGTAAACTAATTGTCGAGTGTATTAAATGTTTTCATTTTTGTTTACAGACTCTGCAAGTTCCTAAAGTGACATTGGGCAAATCAGTAGAGGAAATAGTGGCTATGGAAGCTCTGGTCACTTGTCAACATCCTCTTGCTAATCTTTACGAATTCCAAGGCAAAGTTGAAACCAATATAGCTGATGATGATTGTGCTATAGGATCACTTACAATAGATAATATTTTGCTTCGTGGGTCGCGACTTAAAGACACTGAATTTGTAATTGGTGCTAGTGTTTATACTGGTTCTGATACCAAGCTCTCTTTAAACTCCAAGATGACACTCAATAAATTTTCAACTGTTGAAAAGTATGTTGAATTAATTTAATAATTAATAAAATTAACAAATGTTTCATTTCATTATTAATATTATTTATTGTTCTTCAGAACTATAAATAGGTACCTGATTTTCTTGATCCTGATTCTTCTTTTTGAAATTTTATTTGCGACATTGATGAAAGTATTGTATGAATACAATGAATCGTGGTCGAATTATCTTGGTGAATATACTGCCATAGGTTTTTCAAAGCTCATAAATGATATGCTCTCTTTCACTATACTCTTCAATTACATCATTCCAATATCACTTTACGTTACTGTTGGTGAGTAATATTTCATTTTTATTTCCTGAAATTTTATAAACAAGGATTAAATCAGACAAATGAATAAATAAATGAATGAAGAAAGATATATGAAAATGATCGAGAATTATATTAGATAAAAAATTTGTTCGCACCCAATTATAGAGCTTCAAAAGTTTCTCGGTTCATATTTTTTCCGTTGGGACCTGGATATGTATGATGAAAGGAATGATCAACCGGCCTTAGCAAACACATCGGACTTAAATGAAGACCTAGGTCAAATTGAATATCTTTTCACTGATAAAACTGGCACATTGACTGAGAATCTAATGGTGTTTAGAAGATGTTCAATTGATGGTAAAACGTACATTGAAAAAGATTGTAATGGTAAATTATATTTATTACCTCTCGATGGTGATGAACGTGAAGCTACTAAAGTGGTGAATTGGCCATCTGAAATATGGCATTTTATGGTTGGAATTACACTTTGCCATTCTGTTCATGTGGCACCGCCAATTCTTATGGATGATATTGTTGCTAAACGAACAGCTTTTCGTCAGAGCTTTCGTCGGAGATCCATTACCAGAGTGAACAGTTCATTGTTAATGGATCCTAAATTACCAGAATATCAAGCTGCATCCGCAGATGAAAAAGCATTGGTAGAAGCCAGTGCAAGATGTGGAGTTGTGTTGACTGGATGTAATGGTGACGAAATAGAGATTAAAGTTGGTAATGAAACTCTCTCATTCACTAAATTGGACACCTTGGAATTTACATCTGGTAAGGAAAAGAAATTTAATTAAATATATATTTACAAAAAATTTGAAGATAATAAATTGTATGAATTATACCAATTTTTATATTGATAAATAATTCAAAATATTTTTATCAATTGTCTTTTTTGAATTATTTCAGAGAGAAAACGTATGTCTGTAATTGTCCAAGACACTGCCGGTGATGTTTGGCTATATTGTAAAGGTGCTGACTCGGAAATATTTCCAATAATTAATGAAGGTAAAATTTCGGAGACTGAATTTCACGTAGCGGATTTTTCCAAGGTATCATTTAATTTTTCACTATTTCTCCGCTGTATAATTAATAATGTTTATGTATATCAATATTATAATTGTTAAATTAATGGTTTATTAATTATTTTTCTTTTTGACTCTTTCATAATTAGAGAGGACTTCGTACACTGGTGATAGCATTTAAAAAATTAACAATGCAAGAGTACAATAGATTTAGAATTATAGCTGAACAAGCAAGACAAACTATAGGAATTGATCGGAATATCTATGTTGAAAAGGCTTATTATTTAATTGAAAGTAAGTTGACCTTATTGGGTGCAACAGGAATTGAAGATAGTCTTCAGGAAGGTGTCGAAGAAACTTTAGAATCACTTCGTGCTGCTGGTATTAAAGTACGAAATTGAAAAAAAAAATTTTTCCAATTACTCTATATGATATTATACACATATTTATTTTTGTTAAATATTCTCTAATCTTTGTTTTTGTTTTACACTCTTTATCTTTTAAGGTGTGGGTAATAACCGGCGATAAAGCGGAGACAGCAGAAAATATTGCTTTTTCTAGTGGACATTTTAAAAGTGGCACAGAAATTTTAAAACTGATGGGTCAAACAACTCTTCAAGTTTGTTTTATAGCTTTAACTAGTTTCGAGTGAGTTAATATTTAGTATTATTAAATATTATATCGCATTGTACATAATATTTAATATTATAAAATTAAATTCATAAATTATTTGTTATTTTAATTTCAGACGGAGATTAAAATTGGAACCTTACAAACAATATGGTTTAATGATGGATGGTGCAAGTATGGCAGTTGCTTGTAAACGTTACCCAGAACTCTTAAGAATGGTTGCAATGGCTTGTGATGCTGTCGTCTGTTGCAGAATGTCACCGCTTCAAAAATCTGAGGCAAGATAAGAATTAATAAAAGCATTCATATCACATTTATTTGATACTTATTTTATTTTTACGTACCACGATTTTATTCATTACAATTATTTATTCAATAGATTGTGCAACTAATAAGAAACTCGAGAAGACGACCGTTGACAGCTGCGATAGGCGATGGTGGCAATGATGTGTCGATGATTCAGGAAGCTCATGTTGGCATCGGTCTTATGGGTCGTGAAGGAAGACAAGCAACTATGAATGCTGATTTTGCCTTGTCTAAATTTATGTATTTAAGAAAAGCACTTCTGGTCCATGGCCACTGGTACTATATACGAATCAGTATTCTAACACAATTTTTTTTTTATAAAAACATTGTTTTTATTACGCCACAATTTTTTTTTGGCATTCACAATGGATTTTCCTCACAGGTATAAGCAAAATAAAAATTATTTTACCTTATAAAAATACATTTAAATATAAATATTTATTTATAAATTTATTTAGGCACTTTACGACAGTATTTTTCTTATGGGTTTCAATGTTGCTTTCACATCACTGCCTGTTTTGATGTTTGGATTAATGGCACAGGATTATCCTGCAACAAAACTCCTTCACTTTCCACAGTATTATACATTAAACAAGAGAAATCGATTATTATCAATACATCAAAGATTTCTGTGGTTATTAATAGGTATTACAACATACATATTTTTTATTTTATTTTATTTTACATCAATTGATTCTATTGATCAGTAATCATTTATATTGTCTGGTGTTAGCGATATGGCAAACGTGTATAATTTATTTCGGTACATATACGTTCTGGTATATAAATCCAATTAATTTATGGGACAGCACAGAAGCTGGTTATGAGACTTATAGTATTACTATATTTCATTTAGTGACTATTGTAACCAATTTGGAGGTAAGACTTTAAAACGTAATTAAATTAATAGTGTGGATAAAAAATTTATAAACTTCAATTATTTATTAAATTCTGTTTATCTTTATTATTTTTTTTTTCTAGCTTTTATTGCGGAATCGATATTGGACTTATCCATTTGTAATCAGCATCATCTTTTCAGAAATCTTTTTCTTTCTCATCGCAATAATTTATTCATCTATAGACATGTAAATATAAATTTGATATATACATATTTTTAAATTATTTAAAATTGTAATTATATTTTTTAATATTTATTTTAGACAGTACGATGAACATATGTATTGGGTTTTTCATCATCTCGTGTGTTCGCCATCATTTTGGCTGTTGACGATAGTATTAGTGCCAGCATGTCTTCTTCCAGACTGTTTAACTGCCATTTATGACAGTTACAGATATTTAGATCTGAATTATCAAAGAGAAAGAGAAGAATCACTTCAAGATACTTGCAGTGAATGGAGTGAGCATTCAACAGAAGTATGATAACTTATCAAGATATTTTACTTAGTTTATTAAATTTCTACTTATAAATATAAATTTTTTTGTTTAATTATTTCAGGAACGAGGATTTAATTTGACCCCTTGGCGTGGTCGATTTTCCTTTACTCACTGACAATAATTATAAATATTACTTCGATCGATTATTCTCCACTATCAGAATTACATTTTTTTTATAGGTAAATTTGATAATTATTCAGTCTATTTTATTATTTGATCTTTTCCCCCATTTGACCAGCGACTCTCAAATCTTTTGTACCAAACAGAAGCGTAACACGTGTATAAATTTAAATATATATATGCAGACACATGTGCTATTGTACAGAAATACTGCAAGATGAGAAACATGGCCTGTTATCGATTTGTGTGGCGCATGGCCAACTTTCAATCTTCCTGATAGTAATAATAATATACATAAACGCATGCTCAATGCGAGTAGCTATATGCCACAATAAACTATTTGTTTGTGCTTATATTTTAGCACGTATATGCCACTGTAATCGACGATTTTGATTATTATGCCATAGCTCGTCGCGATTGTGAAGTGAATGTTATCCACGATAATTCATTGCGATATAACGACAATTGTGCCAACACTTATTTTTGCATGAATTTTATATATCATGTGTAATTGTCTGGAAAATATATAAATTTAAAATCGATATATTGATAATGGTATGTTAGATAATGACGTGAACTTCGTTGATAAATTATATTGTAGTTCTTGAGAAATCTACTAAAATTATTCTCGTTCATATTTTATATTTTGGTTACAATGTGAGTCAGGTATCAAAAATTATCTAATACTGATAAACTGTACATAAACTAAAATTAGTTACATGTTATTATTCTTTATTTTTTGTCGTGTGGGCATCAGTTACAAATCACTTTTCAAACTGCCACGTATTTATCGATTGAAAATTTAAATAACTAATAAATAAAAGATGAGAATAGCTACGGGTCATTGTCGACGATTAATGGTTATAGTATTATTAGCAGCTTTGGTTTATTGTGTCATACAAGTGTTAAGATCAGAGCTAAGATTCAATGATAATGATTTCTCAAATAGTGAAAAGTTGTAAGTCATTATATTATATTTATATTTAATTTCGTGTGTATAAATTATTTCGTGGTATGATATTTTATATAAATCTTCTCTGAATTTTAATATTAATAATTTACTTCACAGAATGCATATATCGCAATTAATTAAAAATTCAGCAAGGCATAATAAATTGGGTGATGATGACATTCAACAATGTAAACTTCCTGAATTGGATGTGAATAATCCTGAAATTCTGAAATTCATTCATGACGTGCCACCAATCAAATGCACTCCCGAAGATTGGGTTATTGCTGATGGATCACAATTAATAATTCAAGAGAAGGCGAAAAAACTCCATGGACAAATAACTTGTGCTTTTAGAGGTGTGGTGAATTATAATATTTTTTTTCAACCCTTCAATCAACTCACTTCAGTCTACTCTTAATTATATACACATTTATATCAGATATTCTAAGAGTAAATGACGACACAATCAAACTGAGTGATGCCTACGAATCTGATGATTTATATTCACTCAGCCAAAGTGATTTCGTGGATGTCAAGTGTGAATCTCAGCATGGCGAGCAGTAAGATTATTGCACATTTATTTTCTATATAAATTATTACAAAAAATAAAAATGAATAATAAATTAATAAACAAATATATTTAAAAAAAAATAGGTGGCATAGTGTTTTGGCTGGTGTTAGAGATAATCCAATCATAAAAAAAACTATGACTTGGGAGAATGTACCTGAGGGTGGATTAAATTTAAATGTTCTCATGTTTGGTTTTGATTCACTATCAAGAAATACATTTATTCGTAAATTACCCAAGACATATGGATATTTAACGAAAAATTTAAACGCCCAAGTGCTTGAAGGTTACAATATAATTGGTGATGGAACGCCACAAGCTCTCATTCCTATATTGACTGGTAAAATTGAATTGGAATTACCGGAAACGCGTAAACGAATGGGTGCAAAGGCCAACTATGTAGATGTATATCCAATGATATGGAAAAAATTCAAAGACAGTGGTTACATCACTGGATTTATGGAGGATGTTGCTCATATTGGAACTTTTACATACAGATTAAAAGGATTTAAAGAACAACCGACTGATCATTATATGAGAACTTATTATCTTGCTGCAGCTCCATACTTCAAGAACTCCAAGAAATTTTGTATGGGTGAAATTCCTCGACACAAAGTGAGTAATTGTAATAATTAATTGAAATAATTTTTTTTTTAATACCGGATTATAATTTCAAATTGTTATCAATTGTCTTTAGGTGATGATGAATTATATAACAAATATATTTGATACATATCGAGACAATCCAAAATTTGCCTTTGGCTTTCATGGTGAACTTTCTCATGATTCGTACAATGACATTGGCGCTGCTGATGATGATTTGAATGATTGGATAAAACAATTGCAGGATCATGGACACTTGAATAATACTCTATTAATTCTTATGAGTGATCATGGCCACAGGTAAAATATAATGTTATATTAGTTGAAATATTAAGAATGACTTGAAGCAAAGATGTTTAATAAAGAAATATTTTTGAAGATTTGCGGATATACGTAATACGTTGGCTGGAAAACAAGAAGAACGACTTCCATTTTTTTCATTTGTATTTCCGTCTTGGTTCAAGCAAGTTCATCCTAAGGCATATGCAAATATTGTATACAATATTAAACGACTCTCAACGCCATTTGATATTCATAAAACTCTTGAAAGTATTTTAAAAATAGAAACACCAATGCAAGGAGATACTAGTCAACGGGATATTAGTCTGTTCAATGAAATTCCATCATACAGAACGTGTGCTGATGCATTTATCGAACCACATTGGTGTGCATGTTTGAGCTGGCAAGAGATCTCAACTACTGATCCAATAATTATTGCAGCAGCTAATAGTTTCATCAATTTTCTCAATTCTTATACAGAGAAATATCGTAATATTTGTCATGTTCTTCGACTTGGACAAATTATTTGGTCAGCTAAATTAATACCAACTAAGGGCCTTTTGACATTTAAAAAGTCTGGCGATTTGGATGGTTTTATGGGAGATTTTAGTGCCAAAACTGCATTCTCACACGAGACATACCAAATAAAAGTAAAAACCCAACCAGGCGAAGGTTTATTTGAAGCAAGTATCGAATACGATATTACAAAAAATGTATTCAGCACAAAGGTTAGTTGAATATTCAGTACCAATATAATTTTCTTGGGGATCAGTAAAATAATAATTATATCTAATTATTAAAATTTGATATACAGATTTCTGATGTCAGCAGGATAAATAAATATGGATCACAAGCACGATGTGTTGAGAATGATTTGTTTCACTTGCGTAAATATTGCAATTGTAAAAATTAAAAGATATATGCAAGTTTGTTGAATGGAGAATATAATCGATTGCACATATTGAGAATGTGAATTTTACTTATACTTTTCTCAGAGACACTGTGATTATAATCTTCTAATAAATATTGTTGAATGTGCCAATTTTATAAACAATATTTAAAGAAAAATAATATATCGATTCTTTATCATTAGAATAAATTAAATGTCCCATTAAATGCATAAATAGTTAACTACTTTTCTATCAGTAGTTCTAAATTATACGTCTCTACTTTTTATATACAATTAGTAAACAAAGTATTTTATATTTTTACGTAAATGTCCATATATGTAATATATTATAGGAATATTTACTTTGAATGTCGTATTAATATAAAATGCACAAAGTCTTGAATTCAGTATTTGCTCGAAGTTGTTTTATAATAATAAAATGTGAATAATGTATTGTAAATTTTTACCATTCACTAAAACCCACTGTACTGATGAAGGAATGTGGTTATTTCACGATTGGTCTCGTCCACAAAAAGAAATCCAACGTTTTGTGGATGATCAGGATTCATTGGAAAGTATGGAGATTCCTTTTTTGCCACAACTTGAAGTACCATGGTGGATATAAACATATTGTCAGTCTCATCCTTTCTAACTCTGCAATAAATAATTGCTGATTATCTTCCTTTTGTCAATTGTAATTTTAAATAAATTTTTTTTTGATTTACCTAACAAGGTCTTTGTAAATTGACTTAGTGACTTCCAGATATGGTTTCAAATTATCTTCATATTGACAATATTCACCTCCAAGAACTAACAATTGAAATAAACGAAAGATAAACTCATCACGTTCGTCTTTTGAATAAAGATTGTATTCATCACATTCAGTATCTAATAACATCTGTAACAAGTATAATTAATCAAATAAGCATTTATTAAATATGAAAATATTTATGTATACAGTGAAGGTAAAATGAAACGTCCTTAAAAAAAAAAATACTTACCCCACGTAAATTATTTGAAACTAAAATCCCATCGATTTCAATATCAAATCGTTGACGGATATGATCTGAATCATTTACAATATTATTTTTCGAATCTTTCAACTTATCAAAGAAGGTCATGCTCGTAATTGTACATGGAATTTGTTTTATTTCAATATCAGATGCTATTAATCCCGTTATTGCATATGAATTTTTCGTCCATGTTTTTAAATTGTTTGCCACAATTCGATCTTGGAAGAATGCCTGAAAAATTCTTAGTATAAGTTCAATAATCAAATGTATTTCATTGATATAATATATAAAAATTCTATACATACCTTCGCCAAATCATATTTATGATACTGATGAAATGTTTCGTTGAATAAAAATTGTTGAATTTGAAGCTTGATTCCCCTGCAATAAATCATATACCATATTGAATTATATTAATATTCTACAATACATGTAAATAATAATTGTTAATATTAATTATTTTTAAAACCATTTTTGTAATAAATCCTGAGTCCTTTTATCACTCAATCCTTGATATTTTTTTTCTGTTATGGGAACGAATGAATATTTTGGGGTGATTGCCACATCCATTATTACAATGTAATATATTTTTACACATATGTATCCAATAATGTATCACCATGGTTACTGTTGGTTGTTAAACAAATATTTGAAATTGAAAAGTAATTTCTTTCTAATCAATCAGCAAGCGGGGGAGAGGAAAAGTAATTCGTGGTCAATTTTGGCGCCACGACAATATAATCGATAAATGATCATGGCGCCAGGTCAACGTCAGCGACAGTTGTTTTACGTGAAAAAAGATCAAAAGAAGCACAATAACAGCAAAACAGCAAAGTATAAATAAAAAAATCTTTTTAACATAATATAATTAACAATAAAGTCGAATGATATTTCTATGAGTTACAATTTTGTACCGGTTAACCTCACTTTTTTGCACTCAAATATCAACGACTTCAATTATTATTATCTTAACTTTTTCACGATAATTAATTAATTAATTATTATTCTACAGATGTGAAAATACGTGTTCAGATCCTCATCTGATTTATCCAGGTGGTGATACAGCACTTAAACTTTTACTCTCTGCCAGATTTTGTTCTGCCATTTGGAGCTATATAAGTGATTGCGATGAGACTTTTAATTACTGGGAGCCCAGTCACTATTTGCTTTATGGACAAGGTCAACAGACATGGGAATACAGTCCACAATATGCATTACGATCATATACATATTTATTAATGCATATGGTACCGGCAAAATTTTATTGCACAATATTTGAACCGAATCCAGTGTCGGTATTTTACTTTGTTCGATGTCTCCTCTCAGTGGCTTGCGCTCTATCAGAAGTATATTTTTATCAAAATGTCTGCAGAGAATTTGGAATTCATATTGCTAGATTAACATTTGTCTTCCTTCTTACAAGCTCAGGAATGTTTATATCAAGCGCTGCATTTTTGCCATCTTCTTTTTCAATGTTTCTGAGTACAATTGCAACAGCTGCATGGTATGCACGAAAATATGAATTAGCAATTTTTGCTACAGCAATTTCATCACTACTTGGTTGGCCATTTGCAGCACTTCTTGGCGCACCAATAGCTATTGATATGTTGATAAGAAAAAAAGAATGGGCAAAATTCATTAAGTGGTCGATATTATCAGCGATTATTATTTTAATACCAATGACTTGGATTGATTCAACGTATTATGGTAAACTTGTTATTGCTCCTTTCAATCTTATACACTATAATGTTTTAACAAATCATGGACCAGATCTCTATGGAACTGCACCATTAAGTTATTATCTCATTAATGGATTTTTGAATTTTAACTTTGTATTTATTGGTGCATTGATTACACCCATTGCCCTGCTATTAACGTGGGCTGTTGTACCAGCCAGTCCAAGAAATAAGTATTGTCTTCCATACTGGTATACGCTGGCACCGCTTTATCTTTGGCTTATCGTCATGTTTCTTCAACCACACAAAGAAGAACGATTTCTCTTTCCAATATATCCGATGATTTGTATGGCAGGAGCAATAACTGTTGATAGTATGCAACGATTATTTTTCTGTATTAAAACTCACATCAAGCCTCTTTCCCAATCTACTCATTATCTTCAGGGTACGTCGTACATAATGTTTACAGCATTAATTGTATGTGGTGTTCTTGGAATTTCGCGATCATTTGCGTTATTCAATGGATATTATGCACCTTTAGAAGTCATGATGGAGGCAAATAAAATTGGATCAGAAGGTCAAGTACCAAATGATATTAATATTAATTTTTGTGTTGGAAAAGAATGGCATCGATTTCCAGGCAGCTTTTTCTTTCCTGCTGAAAATTGGCGACTTCAATATTTACAGTCGGAATTTAAGGGTCAACTTCCTCAGGCATTTTCACTTGATATAAATGGAACTAGTATTGTGCAACCTAATTTTAATGATCTTAATAAAGAAGAGCCATCTCGTTATGTAAGTATACTTGTAAGGATAATAAATCTATAAATTTTACTTATTTTTATTATTTTAATTGCAGTTTGATATTGAAAAATGTCATTTTATTCTGGATTTGGATTTGGGTACGGAAACTGAGATGGAGCCAAATTATTCACGACAGCGTGACAACTTTAGTGTAATAAAATCTTCGAAATTTTTGGATTCATCAACGTAAGAAATCAATAATACCATTAAAGAATTGAGATTATAAATCAATAATAAATTCTATCAATTTTTTTTTTTTTTTTTTTTTGCAGATGTCATCCATTATTGAGAGCGTTCTACATTCCATTTTTGACTGATAATTCCTGCAACTATGGATCTTATAATTTATTAAAAAGCAACAAATTTAAATTGCTATTAATGTCCGCTAAAAGTTAAATTATCAAAATTTCATTTATAAATCAAATTTCAATACTTATTTTGGTGCATACTGTGAATAAGTATAACATTACAACTATTATATATAATTGAAAGAAAATCATTTATGATTAGTAAATCCAGAATATAAATTAATAATAGCACCAATTAATTAAGTATTGTTATAAAATACTACTGTACATATTTTTACAATATAAATTCTTTGTTTCCCCTCTTTCCACTGTATTTATTTGATAAACATTAAACAGTGGATATAAATAAAGCGCTTTATATAGTTAATAATGAGTAAGGTTGAAAAATAAAACCACATTCGATCACAACTTTATCAGCGCAAATCGCGAATGTTGGTAGAGCAGATAACTATTATTCGCCTCTGTTCGAAATATGTTTGTGTATATAGATATACATATTTTGTACATATGTACTAAAGATATGATGAACAGAGAGTGTAGAAATACATATGTAAAATAAAATTCTACCGGTAATATTTATATATAGAAATCTATTGACATTTAGAGAGATAGTGGTAAGTGTTTAAGAGATCATTGAGGAATCATTGAATGAGATATAAAACATCGTAATTATCAAGTGAAATTATATGAAATATAATGATATGTTATATTTAATTGCCACTGTATTAAAGAGCTGATAAGTTACGAATTGAAAGTATATTTTGTACGAGATAACAAGTGAAAAATGGCAGAGACTGATGAAAAAAAGCAATCGCATCCAAAAAGTATTAAATTACCAGCGGCTGTTGAGGTGTTTGGAAATTTGAAGAATGCACAGAGTTTTGCAATTGACATTGGTAAGGTTTTTAAAATTAAATCCATTTATTTCAAATCGATGTGTAATTATAAATTTCAATTGTGTTTGGTACTAAAATTTAATTGAGGTTAAGTAATGATCATTTTATTTGGTATCAAAATTTATTATGAATTAATTATGGATTATAAATGTATAATTTTTATTTGTTTCAGGTTTGTCATTAACAAAAATTGCTTATTATTCAACTGTAAGCTATCGAGAAGCTTTATATGAAAATGATGTATTGGAAGAGAATAGAGAAAGAGCATACAAGGTCCATGAGGGATCGCGGCTTCATTTTGTTAAATTTGAGACTCGACACATTGAAAATTGTTTGGATTTTGTGAAGGAAAATTTAGTTAATGCTGAACGATTTCAAGGAAAAAATATAAAAGTTACAGGGGGTGGTGCTTTCAAATATACACCATCGATACAGTCTAAATTAGGCTTATTGTAAATATTTATGAAAGTTATATTGAACTTGATATTCGTATTTTTCGTACAATAATTTTTCCATTTTTCCATTAACAGAGTTGATAAAGAAGATGAAATTTGTTGTTTGATAAAGGGTTGCAATTTTCTGTTAAAAAATATCTCCGGCGAAGCTTTTGAATTCGAGAGACATGGCAATCCTGAATATAAATTTGAAAAAGCTGGTCCAAACATTTTTCCATATCTTCTAGTTAATATTGGCAGTGGTGTCAGTATTCTTAAAGTTGAATCTGAAGAGGAATTTGAACGAGTTGGAGGAACTGCAACCGGTGGTGGAACATTTTGGGGCTTAGGATCTTTGCTCACAAAAGCCAAGGTAGAAATTTCAATTATTTTTGTCGTAAAAAAAAATTATTCTGATCAATCAATTTATTTCAATCATTAGAGTTTCGATGAATTATTGGAATTGGCTGAACAAGGTGATCATAGAAATGTTGACATGCTTGTAAAAGATATTTATGGAGGTGACTATTCATCTCAAGGCTTGGCTGGTGATCTCATAGCTTCATCATTCGGTAAAGTCATGCCATACAATAGCACACTGTGTGGCAAAACATTTGTTGAAGCTGATCTTGCAAGAAGTTTGCTTTTCACAATTAGCAATGACATTGGACAAATAGCTAGTCTTTATGCATCCATTCATAATATGGACAAGATATATTTTGGAGGTTACTTTTTAAGAAACCATCCACTTTCAATGCACACGATTTCGTTTTCCATCAAGTATTGGTCAAATGTTAGTTTTTAATATTTCACTGATGATCAATTATCCTATAATTACTACATGTTTATTTTTTTTAATTATAATTAATTGCTTAATTTCCCAATTAGGGTAAGTTAAAGCCTCTTTTTCTTCGTCACGAGGGTTATTTAGGAGCGATCGGCGCTTTTTTATATGGAACTGAGCAATCTAATGAGTATAGCTGGCTTGAAAATTTTGCTGGTTCTTCTGGCTTCAAGGATTCTATTGCTACAGACCTTGGAATAAAAATTGACCAATTAGAAATTGATAGAGCTGAAAATGCCGTTGCATTCTGTCCATTATTGAAGGACCCAGCATTATATAATCCGGACACAACTGATCTTGCTGAGGATGAAGAGGCGAGAGAATATTGGCTTCAATGTTTTGAGAAATCAGTTGATAAATTTGTTGCGCGTGCTGTTCAGAGTCAACCTCATAGTCTAACTGCAAATGATCGGGCTACTAAATTGAAAGAGAAATACATCAATAGGTTACACTATCTTCATCTCCAACCATTGTAAGATATTTTATTTTTTTATTATTCCTATTAAATTCTTCCACTTACATATTTCAAAAAATTCTTTTAGTGCCTATGGAACATTAACTGTGAGAACATTACTAGATACTATTGAGCATTGCATGAAAGAATTCGACTTCCCAGATCCTTATTTAGAGGTAATTATTATGACTAAAATTATTATTTTATTATTTACTTCAGTTTCATCGTAGAATAAATGAAATATTATTTCAGATTAAAAAAAAAGAGAATGAAGATGCTTTAAGTTATTTAGAGAATCGGCTGAATGATATAGATAAATTTACGGGCAGTGAAAAAATTAGAGCCTTGATTTTAGGTGTTCTCGCTGGTAATATGTTTGATTGGGGTGCTAAAGAAGTCGTGGACATGATGGAATCGACGACATTTCACTTTGAAGACGCTCAGAATAAAATTCCTGGTAAAATAATTAAAATTTATATTTTTTCTTCATTTTAAATTATTGAAAATTATTTACGATTAATTGATAACATTGAAAATAGAACGACCTTGGCTACAGGACGATTTGGATGAATGGGTATTGCGATTGCAAAATGAATCGCCTCACAAATGTGCTGCCATTTTCGTTGATAATAGTGGAGTTGATATAGTTTTGGGGATCCTTCCATTTGTCAGAGATTTACTTCAACGTGGAACAAAAGTTATTCTTTGTGCTAATTCTATGCCAGCTCTAAATGATGTAACTTATCCTGAACTTTTGGTAACTTTGCGAAATGCTGCGAATATTTCCAAGGATATTAAGTACGCATTAAAAGAGAATAGATTGATGGCTATGGAAACAGCACAAGCAGGACCATGTTTAGATCTCAGGTAATTTAAAACAAATTAATCAAAATCATTTCGAGATGAAGTAAAAATCAAAATATAATAAAATATTTTTTTTATATTTGTTTCTTTTTTTTTGCAAATAGTCGACTGAACGTTGATCTGTGTCTCGCAATGATAAAACACAATGTCGACTTGGTGGTAATTGAAGGCATGGGTCGGACTTTACATACGAATTTATATGCAAGATTAAAATGCGAATGTTTAAAATTAGCAGTGGTAAAAAATCGTTGGCTTGCATTACGACTTGGCGGTGATATGTATGCTGTGATATGTAAATATGAAAAGCCACAATTGAATAAAATCTCATTAACAGAAGATAAAATGATAAATAAAGATACTGAAATACGTGACGATGATAATAATCGTTTGATATTGCCTTGAGTGGAACTGGTTAGTGTTTAAAACAGCGAGGTCTCTTTATATAAAAATGAAGTGAGAGATGAAAATGAAGACCAAAGATAAAACTTATGTGAAATTTTCTTCAAGTAACCATATATTAATTGAAAAAGATAATAATGGTATTCATTAATGAAACATTATGAGTGAATTCGACCAGAAGACAATAAAAATCAAAATTATACCGGTATAAATGAAACATGGTCAATTTTTCTGTGATATTAATATTAGGAAAATTATTAATATGACTCACTTATTTCATTATAAGTTTTAATAATACGTAACTATGAAAACATTAACTGTGAAAATTATCTCAGTATCTTTTTAATCTTGATCGCTGTATTTAATTTACTGATAAAAATATGTCTTTTACGACAAAATGAGTCTGTTTTTTTAATTAGCCACAATTTATTTAGCTCATTATTTTTTTATTTTTTTTAATTATACTTGCCATCATGATATGTATTTTTTTCTCTTCATTCATTTATATAAGAATAGTACATGTTTATATATTACATTTTTATTATTTATATATCTGCGAGTAATGTCTTTCTTTCTAATTTATTATCATTGAATATTTGAACAAAATCTGATTTTACATTACCAAATAGTCTGCATAATGTGGTGATGTGGGACATTTTCATCTCATATTTCATAAATTGATACTTGTCTCGATTTATTTTCAATGTTGATATAATTACAAAAGATAAACATGTTTTCTTTGTGAAAATTTCAAAATGTAACAGATCAAAAAGCTTAAATTCCATGTTTTTCCTCTCACCAAAAATAACCGACTCTGTCACAGTTTTACATATATTTTATGGCGCGAAAAGTCACACCATTTGAATCATTAAAATGTACATAATAGAAGCGTTATTGCGCCCGCAATAAAATTCACGTTGTACCATCATCTGTTTTTTCTATTTAGCAAAGCAATCGTGGTCATCAAATTAATTATACTCATCGTGATAACTTCATTATCATTACATTTATACGGTAAGTTTGTTTGCCTTTTTGTCTCCTTTTTTCATATAAATCTCCATTCGAATTATTCATAATTTTAATACATAAAAAACGTAATTACATATACACACAATATAATACTAAACCAAAAGTTAACCTCTAAAAATTCAGTAAACATAAATTTTCACTCACGTGGTTCGACAGTGGAGAAAAAGTGGACTAGTAATTTCATTCGACTCCAGAATATACATAATGCGCCACTAGCAACGGGATGACCATAATATACATTATTCTTATGTACAATATGTGTAATATATATATAATTTCCTTAGTGATATAAAGAATGAGTGTGACTTGCGCGCAAATTCATGTAACTAAAGTGAGCTTCGTTTATCTTCGGCTTACCCATCTCAACCACGGCATGTACATGTGTTTTCATGCATGGGAAAAATTACCTAGGGATAAACTTACTAGACCGAGAATACCCGAATCCCACACTTTGACTAGGGGTTATTACTATTAACTATAGTCTCTGTTCGACGCGTCTCAAATCTGCTTACTGTTAGCTACCACCAGGTTGGGAGATTGGTTGCACATTTTGTGCTTATTTTTTACACACGTAAAGTTAAAAAATATAGAACAATATATTAACGCTGCACCACAGAACAAATCAAGAATATTGAAATTGAGATATAGGTGAGTAATTAGTGAAGTTGGATTGGACAAAATAAATAAGCTGAATTGTCCACAATATGAGCCATAAAATTATCTTATTGGAATTTTGAAGCATCTGCACTTCTATATTACGAATGCGAGCCACGTCGACCATTTTGTTAATCAGTTTAATCGATACCGCGTCATATCTATCTATATATAAAAAAATTATAGAGAAAAAAATTTGTCTTTAACATTGAAACAAAAGTACAAAATAAAAAGAGCTGACGAAGATTGTAGCCTTGATGACACGCGATTTACCGAATGTATAAGAAGGAAATGAGAAAAACTACTTTTAGGATTATTATTCTGGAGGGAAATTGAGAGCGAATGAATGAGAGAGAGGGAGGTTTCCTCCTTTAACAAGATCCGCAGTGGTCGTAATACACAAACTTGATTTCAACTGATCAATGCACGTTCCTTGAAGCATTAGCCTGGATTTGGATTGCAATAATTTCAGTGGAATTATTTAGAGAGAACGCTGTGAAAAACAAAATTGGGTTTGTGTAGAATTGCAGATTAGGTTGATCCTTCGCCGGTTGAAGGATGGATTCAATGGATCCACGTCTGGTGGCCCAGACGTTGAATTACCATGGGCAACAACTGCAGAAAGTATGGGAGAGCGAGCGCAATGAAAATGAACTATCCATGCTCAACCTTAAAGATCCAAGCTTCGATATATATCAACAACGACAAAAAACACTTAGGTATTATATCATTTCAATTAATTGATTAGTTGATTTTTATCAATGGAACCAAGTTAATTATATTGTTTGGATATTTTTTTTCTAGCTTTGGTGATAGGGGAAAGAGACTCAAACTTCAGCAATTTATTGCAAAGAAAGCTGATACACTTTATGACAAATCAAATTTGGATCAAACTAATGAACCGAGTAAGCAAGAGATGGGTGATGAAGGTAATAAATATTCAATTAATTTCATATAAATGAATAAATTTATTATTAATGAATAAGTGTTATATTATTCATGTATTTATTTATTCCAGAATATTATGCAACAATGCCAGGTCTCGATTCCTTTGTCACAATGGAAAAATCTCAACGAATTCGTAACTTTTTAGAGGTTAGTTTTCATGATAAATATTTGAATAAAAAATTTTTTTTAATATATACTGAAAATTTTTATACTGTAATAAAATTTTTTTCTTCATTTTCTTTAGAGTTTAGTAATGGGTGATGTGATTTACGCACAAGTAATGGGCAAAAGTGCTACAGGACTTTTGTTAAAGGTTCTCAGTAATTGCAGTGATTGCCCAAGAGTTGTAACAGATTTAGGAGTAAAGGTAAATATAAATATAGAAGAAAAATTTATTGTATGCATGTTTATAAATTCTGTTTATAATTTTTTTTTTTTTGTAATTCATAACAGGCGCTTATATTAAATTCGGCAACTGTACCCGCCGTTGACAAGAAAGGTGTAACAAGAGGTTACATGTCTAATGACCTCGTCTGCGTCGTTGTGAGTGAAGTAAACGTTGAGGCAGAGCGTATTGTAGCTGTTATGAATGCACCTCCACGTGAAGGTCAAGCACCACACCCACCTATGGGTCTTATTCACTCTGAAGATTTACCAGAACCATACAAGTGAGTCTGAATTTTATTTACTTTGTTTATTAAATCTAATTAGATTATTAATATTCAAAGCACAATATACAATTTTTATTATATCATTTCTAAATTATAATTCACAATTATCACACGACGTTCAACAGTTCCCAATTATCAAAAATAATTTTGGGATCATAAAAAACAAAAAAAAAATATCATTCATCTGCATTATATAAAATATTTCATTGCAATTTAAATTCTGTAAATAATTTTTTTTTGTCTAAAGGACATATTTAATGATAATAATTAATATATCTGCCTGACAATGTGGGAATGATGTGAATGACTAACCGATTCGATGTATAGCTTTAATTAGAAATTTTTTTAACGTCTCTGATACGTTTTTATGAATCTAGGTGGCAGGCATTTGATATAAACCTAAAAAAAAAAACGTTGAATAGTTGATTACAATGATGAATTTATGATAAAGTAAGAAAAAAAAAACAGTAATATCAATGCAACAAAATGATTCACGTGCATTGAATTTTTTGCTTGATCCATGGCTGTGTGATGTGCACACCACCTACACACGCCTACAAATAAAACACACCACGTTGTGTTATCTCTACGTATAGTGTGTTGTGTGACTGAAAAAAATTTATAAAGCACAAGCCAAAGCAAATAAAAATAAACTTGTAGTGTCCTCCAAAGGGCGAAGTATATTTGAGATTGAAATTTCCAGTATAATGACATTCAACTTATATTTCTTTGTTGGCGATTACCAGTTTCATTAATCAGACGGTAGGTATTTTACTGTTGCACAGTTGTTTGGTCTCTGCACATTATTTAGTTTATTATTTCTTTGATATTTTTTGCATTCAATAGATACAAGTAGTTTTTCATTTTTTTTCCATCTTTTTTTTATATAAAGTATGAATGAAGAGAGTGAGGACAAGAGACCAAACAACCGCGCGTATTTCTACACATTAAATTCTATTTTTTATATATCATCAAGGATTATTTGCTTAATCATCATAATTAATATATCATTTGAAATTACAGCAAATTGCCAAATAAATAAACATAAAACATACAAAAAGTGATGTCATAATGAATATGACGAAACATAAAAAATGCTTGTGGATAAAATATTTGTTCAAGCGATTGCAATGTTGTTTAGTTGCACAGAAAATAATATCCAATATATATGTATATATATATCCATATAAAATTTAAAAGCGTAAATTAAAAAAATATATATATACACACAAAAATACCGCATCAATAATAGGCTATGTGTGCTTTTATATTGAGAAAAGCAACTTCTGATTATGAACAAAATGATAGAACGATATGTATATATATAAAAATATGTGCATGCACACATATATGTAAAGCAAACATATATTTTAAAAAAAATATTACGTCCTTACGATTGAGAAAGGTGAGAGACGAGTTTAATAAATTAATCAGGTTGTGTAACAATGTAAAATTATAGGTTTAAGCAAATTTTAACTAGTCTATAAAAACAAAAACAGAAGAAGTCTTTGGAGTTTTTTTTTCTCTTTTTTTTTTCTTCTTCGACGTGTCCTTTCGGTTCGTCAACGCCTGGGGATACAAAACGAACGCAGAAAATATGCAGAGAGAAGGCCATCGCTCGAAAAAAAAAATAAAAAAAAAAGAATTAAAGAAAAAGATTAACACGCTTGCATCTGGCTTTGTCATGTAGGAAAGCGATGGACAACAAGGGACAGAGTTATGAATCAATCTTGGAGAAAAGTACTGGCTTCAACAATCCCAACAACATTAAATATCTTTGCGACTTGATGGGTCTTGGACGTGAACACTACTCTAATATGGTGGGCTTGAGGTGAATATCGATAGATTCAATTGGGTATATCGAAAATGCCATTTCAAGCTCATCTATCGTGGCTGGACTGATGAATTTTGTCGTTCTTTATTTTGTGTTTACAGAGAACGCTTCCCGCCAAGTGAATTTGCTACGGAGTTGAGACAGGCGCAAGCAAGCAAATGGGCGTTTAGAAGTGTTGCCGATGGAATTGATCATTTCAAAGCTGGTCGACACACTGAAGCATTCCAATGTCTCAACAAAGCACTTACAGTCGATCCTAAGAACGTTGAAGGTCTCGTTGCACGCGGTGCACTGTAAGTATCACATTTATTTTTGAATTCGTGATGATTTAATAATTATCACGTCGTTTGTTTGAGGATAAAAATTGTTTTATATGACGAGTGTTTGAAGAAAAAATCGAGAAACCAATTTTTCTTTATTGTAATTTTTTAAATAGATACGCTAATAGCGGAAGTTTTAAGAAGGCAATTGAAGATTTTGAAACAGCGCTAAAGCTCAATCAAACTCATGCTAATGCGCGTAAATATATGGCAGAAACATTGGTAGCATTAGGTCGTAGCTATGAGGATGAAAAAAAATTCGAAGATGCCCAGAAAGCATATGAAAATTGTCTTGCTATTGCGCCTTATCATGAGGAAGCAAGAAATTCAATTGAATATATTAAAACAAAGACACTTGGACCATCAGTGACAGCAACAACAACGACAACAACATCAACAGCCACAACAGCAACAACAAACTCTACGCTCAATCCGTTGGAGACATTCAAAACATTTGACGCTGAGGCTGAACCCGTTGAGGGTAAAAAAGAGAAGAAAAAGCGCAAGAAAGAAAGAAAATCACGATCAAAGAAACGACAACGATGGAGCTCAAGCTCAAGCTCATCGTCCAGTGGATCATCGAGTTCATCGAGCTCTGACTCGAGCAGCTCATCATCATCTGGAAGCTCTGGTCGTTCAACATCGCGTTCACCAAATCGTAAACGTAAACATAAGAAAGATCATCGCGGTTCATTGTCGCCATTGAGTAAACGCATGGCACAATATAATAATCCACCGGCAACGGCATCTAGCAGCTCTCATGATCCACTTGGTCCACCACCATATGTTGGAAATTCACGCGAGAAAATGGATGATTATGAAGTTAAAGTTCGTAAATTCCTTGAGCAAACCAAAGACGATTCAGATTATGAAGATAAGGTGAGGATTTTGTTGAAATTTTTGTGCAATTAGTTTTTTTTTTCTTCTATATAATATTAATTTTTTTAATGTTTAATATTAGGTGCGTAAATTTTTGGAAGAAACTGCGAGATGGAAGCGCGAAAGAGAAAAGGAAAAAAAACATTCAGAAAATGATAAAATGAAAAAGAAGAAAAAGAAGGAAAAGAAAGCAAAGGATAAAGATAAGGAGGATAAAAAATCGCGCAAGAAGAAGAAGAAGGAGGAAAGAAAGAAGCGTAGAAATAAGGAAAAGCTTGAACGTGATTTAGAAACACTAAGAAAATCTTCATTACCAGATTTGGAACAATTGGAATCAAAGTTGAGTGCATATTATGCAAAAGTAGAAAAAGAAACAGCAGTGTTGAAAAGGTAAATAAATATTTAAAAGATAAAAATCAAATAATTAACTATAATTAATTTTTTTGTCCGGTATATGTTTGCTTTTATTTCATTTTCTATTAAATTTTATTTATTTTGTTTGGCACTGATGAGCTCTACGTGTAACTATGTCACATTTTTTTAGATTATTCCATGTTGATTTGAACTTTTTTTTTTTCATTAGACGATCGTAATGCGTTTTCTTGTATTTTTTTTCTATTATACTCAACTCTAGGTATTACGCACAGTATAATGACATGCCTTCCCCTCTTAGTAATGCGGAAAAGCTCGCGGAAAGTTCACGCCGAGAGGAAGAAATTCGCAGAGAAAGAGATAGAGAGAGGGACGAGGCGGCCAAAGCTTATCATGAACGTGATTTGAGAATGTCCATGTCCTCACAACAGCGAAAAGGTAAATAGAAAAAAAAATACATATAACATTAATTACAAAATATTATTAAAAAAAAATTATTTGTATTTACGTTTATACATATGTGTACGAGCAAATTAATTATCGCGAAATGATTTACAATAAATAGGCACGTCAGGTGATTACCTTGCAGAGGTTCAACGCAAATCGTTACCAGATATTTTCGATCAAGACTCGCAATTACTTCATTCTGAGCCAAAATTACCGCAATTGGATACTGCGGCATTAAATGCAAAATGGAAAGCAGCACAGGCAGCACGACAAAAAGATGTGCATCCCGCTGGTAAATGGCAAGACCTTCATCAACCAGAAAAGAAACATTTGCCGTCAATGGGCAATGATGATAATGACGATGTTGATGAAAAACTCCAGCGTGCTGCATTAGAAAAAACATTTAATATTCGTAAGCAAATGCAACGTGAAATGCAGGATAAACGTTCAAGTCAAACAATGACTGTACCACCACCACCACTATCAATGAACACCAAAGATTCAATGCAAAAACAGGTTCCAATAAAGTATCCCACACCTCAACCACAAAATAAATTTCAACCGTATAAGGACAATTCAATGATGTCACAACCGCTATTAATGAATAAATTTAATTCAAATTTGGGTGGTAAATTCCAGCCAATTGGACAAAATCATCCACCAGAACCACCAGGACCACGTCCACCATCAGCAAAGGGACAAAAGGGTCCAAGAACTGACTCTGAAAGTGATGATGAGCGTCACAATCGCCATCCGCGCAAACGTGACAATAATTCACGAGGCGGTATGTCAAAGAGAATAAGTCGTGATCGCCCTGGTAGACGTTCACGTAGTCGATCACGATCAGGAAGCAGTTCAAGTGGTTCGCGATCACGTTCACCGCGTCGTTCTCGTTCACGATCATATTCTAATCGTCGATCGGGCAGCTATGAAAGAAAATACAGTCGTTCACCGTCTGGCACATACAGTAGATCACGATCACGTTCAAGATCACGATCATATACAAGAAGTCGCAGTCGTAGCAGGTCAAATGATCGTGGATATTATCGTAAACGTCAATTCAGGCCGTACAATAATCGTGGTACATATTATAAGCCACGTTTCCAAGGATTTAATAATCAAAATCATCGCGGTGGTGGTCCAGGAAATTTCCAAAATCGTAATCGCTTTTATAACAATAACCAGCATAATAATCGATTTAATAATCGTAATCGTGGAGGATTTAATAACAGAGGCCAAAATCGCGGTAGAGGAAATCATCGTGGTGGAAGATTTTTCCACAATAATAAACCAGGATTCCGTGATTTTAGAGACCGACGTGACTTCCGAGATCGTCGTGGTGGTTCAAGAGATCGCTATAGCGATCGCAGTTATTCACCAGATCCAATGCGTAAAGTGGATGAGGCTAAAGAAAAGATAAATAAAATGTTGGAGAGTGGCGAAGATATAATTGAAGATCAGCCATCAGGACCACCGCCAAATAAACGACACGATGGACCATTGAGCGAAGGCGAAGAGAGGGACGACGACGATTACGAGCGTTGGGATGCTGCTGACGGTGGCGATACTGCTAACAAGGTTGGTTAGGACTACAAACACTACTCTGCTGATTTTTTTTCCGATTATCCCCCTGAAGATTGTCAAATTGATGCGATTGATGTGACTGTGTTGTGTGAGAGGGGCGCGATATCGATGATGATGAAGAGAGAAGAGAGGATACAACTTTAATATCGTTTGTTGTGTTAGAGGACGGCGATCAATTCATCACACGAGGATTTACAACTGGATGGCAAGGATCACTTTATTGAGCGCATGAAGCAGCGAAGCAAGAATGTGTTAATCAGGAGAGAGGCTGCTGCCAAAGTATGGCCGCAAAACTAAAATACAGACAAAAAGAATGAAAGAAAAATTTTATTGGTCGTGGCACTACAATTGATGTATAAGATTATTATTTTTTTTTTTCTAATGATTTTCTTTTCTCTCTTCATCGTCTTTGTGGTTGCGTCACTCTAATTTACGTGTAATTAAGAATTATAATAATTCTACATAGTTTTGTGCCGATTTTTTTTGAATAGAAAAAAAAAGTGTCATTTCTCTTTTGAGAACCTTATTCATGAAAAAAAAAAATGAATTTAAATTTTAATGCAATTATTTATAAATATAAATATCTTATAGATGCTTACATTTTTTTTTCTCGTGCCCCTTTCAATACTGTCATTTCATTTCATTTATAGTATTGTGTTATTTAATTACGAAAACAAAACAAAAACACATTCAATGTTAATAAGCAGATGTATTGAATATCTAAATATTGTTAATTATTATTTTTTTGTGTGTATTTTCTTGTACGATCACAGCACATAATGTATGTTTCAAAATAATACAATTCAAATCCAAAAAATAAAAAATGCATTTCATCAACATTAATTTATTTATATGTATAGCAAATATCTCAAATGTAATTAATTTAATTATTAATGAAAATTAATATTTTATCTGATAATTTTCAAATTAATTCATTTTTAAATTGAACATTATGCATTTTTCCTCCAGCGCGCGCATTATCAATTTAAAATGCGCGCGCAATTATTTGGCGGGCCATTTTTATGCGCACTGCGTAATAACGTTCAGTTTCGTGGAAGTATTCAAGTTTACTGGTTTTATCCTCCATCCACTGTGATATTTCTTTAGCTAACTGTGAACAAACAACGTAATGACAAAGTACGATTGCAAATTCCAATAATTAAAACGATAAATTAAGTAATATAATAGTAACATAACCTATAATAATCATTAATAATCAATTCCTAACAACATTCTTGGGTACGTACAATTCAATATCGAAATAACAAGAAATATTTCACAATATCCTTCCGCCATTAAATTAAACAAAGTAATTAACCTTAGAATTTATACTTTTAAATAATTAAATCGACAGACATTGGAATGGAACTACGTAGTTGAATTATTGTAATAATTCTATCATCAGCATTCAAAGAAAAAAAGAATCTAATAATCCACGCATTGAAATCTTTAACAGGGACTTATGCAAATAACAAATAGAATTGTCAGTGATTATATAGTAGCAGAGAAAGAGCCAGCATGCAGTCCATTCTTTGACGTTGATGGGGCACAATTAGAAGAGCTTTGTTCGTTTTAACCTATAGAGTTGTCCGGTTAGTGAGGAATTTTAGTCTCATCGAGAGAATGGTCGATGAAGGGACGGTGAGACGAATGGAAAGAGTATATTTTATCCATTCAACCCTTGATGTTTGTATCCGGTCAGCGGGAAACCACTATGAACTTCCGACTTTTCATTTGTTCTTACCACACACATACTCTATAGACAATTTGTCCTATATCCATTTCAATGATCCATTGAAAGTAAAGAGCATATATAATATTCTAATCTATAGCACGGGCTTCTCATTGTAAATCTCTTTGGACATTTTACCATACATGATGCATATTACACATAGATATACAGATACAGATTCATTTTCCATACACATATTCACTCGAAAATAAATGAATATGGACGACTCTTGGAACATTTCAATCGTTCTGAGTCTCTTTTACGCGTAGCATATATTTCATGTCGCCCATTCACAAAGCTCGCCATTGTTTTCACCTTCTTCTATATATAAATTCTTTTTTTTTCTTTCATATTCATCTCAGTCCCTCTGTGTTTTTGAAGGCACGTGTACCTAGAGGGCGATTCAGCCATTGCACACTGTGTTGCGAAAAAGATGAAATATATATGTATATCCATCATCTATATACATATATACATATATGTCAAACGTTGCGGTGGCACAAAAAGACCAAAAGAATATATACATAGAGAAAGAGAGAAAGCAATCCTTTCTCGTGGTTATATTGCGAACAGGCCGCGCCCACTATCTCTATATTTCTCTGTCTCTTTACTCAACAACGTATTCTTTTGTTGATGTTTATGTAGTGGCTCTGAGTTGGTGATGTTACATATAGGGTAGGTATAAAGCATTGAGATGGTGAAAAGACTTCCATGTCCGAATATATGTTGGCACGGGAGACATGAAAGTATTTGATATACGATTGGCTAGGGCTAAGTCGGCTCAAACTTTTCACAACTCGACACGTATATATTTAGACAATATTGTAGTATCTTTATCTAGCTTATAATAATTCATGGGGATAGGTATATACAGTTGTTGTCATCGTAATCAGATGTATAATGCGCCACTCTCCGTTATAATCTTCTTATCATGTATACGATCTTTCGGCAATTTGATGGGTGAAAAAAAAGACGAAAATATTGTGGGACTTTTTTTGTTGAGTATTTTTATTTTTAGGTTTATGCTTCACTGGTAAAGGAGAAATGTATAAAGAGGTTTAACTTTGTGGCTTCTATACAGGTCTTGGACTGTTGATATTAATTTTTATGTATGGATATTTTTTTTTTGCATTGATTAATATTAAGAATTGTTTAATGGCCAAGTATTTTACTGTGAAAAGTATTCAGAATTAGAAATAGAAAAGAATAATAAATAAAACAAATTTATATAGTTAATAGAAAATATTAAATTTGAGATTTATGTATCTATATTCAGTTTTTTTTTCTTTTTGTGATCATCTGCATAGACCAGATGCAATCCTTTATCAACCTACACCACTACTTTTATTAAATCACGTCATCTCACATTTTTATATATTCTTCCACAGTGAAATATTGTCTATACATACTATCTCGTATCCTGTGTATACATACACATATTGAAAGATTTTGCTTTGAAGGCTTTTGCACAGTTGAGCATAATCTTCTGGGCTACATTGCTTGTACTTGCAGCGTTGTACATATAACCATCTTCACCACTATAACAGCACAAGCACCAACGCTTTCGTTCGGGAAGAAACTTAGTTCCAAGTGATCTTCTCATTGAAAGGAGAATTATAGTAAAAGATCTAAAAGATTCCCTACAACCGGATATACACAAAGTTGTCAAAGAAAATTATCAAATGAATATTCATCAACTTTTCATTCTCACAATTACATTTATCAAAATAATTTAATCTACACAAAAAAATTAAACAAATAATACTATTCATCTATTACACATGAAATAATATAAATAAATATTATTCTTCCACATATAATAAAATCAAAAAAATAGTTGATGCAATAGTTTGATTGAATTAATATAATATTAATACACAGATGAATTAGAAATATAGATTGAATAATGTGAATATACATTCATAACAGTGCAAAAGGAAAGCTCCCAGGAGGTGTATTGAGGAAATAAAGGAAAGGGTTATAGAGGGTAATATATATGTGTATGTATACATATAATAATACAAGAGGAAACAGAGTGCCCTGTCCACGGGCGCGCACACACAACTCGCTCAACTCGCTAGCGCTCACTCGCTCGCCAGCAGCGTCATCATAAGACCTCTTTGTTCCCCAGCAATTTCAGCGGCATTGTCACCGTCAACAATGTCCACTTGACATTCTCCCTCTCTCTCGCACGCATTGTTAACTCTATTCTCCGTTCTCTCTTTCAATCATAAAGCTCATCGCAAACGGCACACGACTTTGCCAACTCCTTCTTCCATCTGACTCTCACTCGTCTTGGGAGTTGATGTCTTCTCTCATGCATCTTTACTACCTTTTTTAACTTTTTATTTTTACTTCACTCTGCCTCTTCTGTCTCGACAGTTTAAGCAAGCATTCGAAAAAAAAACTGGGCTATGATAGTGTGTATTTCCATATTTTTTATAAGAATAGATTTTTCTTTTTTATTCTTTTTTTCTTTCATTTGTTTTTTTTTTTTCATTCTTTTTATTATTCTTTGAGGATTTTTATTTCTCATTGTAGAATCTTAAGCCACTGGTATTATTGGTCGGTGTGCGTTTACTACTCTTCTCTTTCACACAGTATAACATTCTGTCTCTTTTAACTCTCCTCTCTCTATCATCTAACTACCACACAACCAGCCATTGTCCAACGCGAATAGTTATACGACGTCCATATCCTTATTCGACGCATTGTTACCCATTGTATTGTTTGACACTGGCCCATCCACGTACGTCTTTTCCTTGTTGTTACGTTATACCAAGTTGCATTGTTTTCCCATTGTTGATATTGTTCTCATGTATACCACATCACTGTTGATTCACACCGAACGATAACTTTTAAAAGCTTTATTGAAGAAACTATACACATAAAATTCTTCTTATACAATTTTCACCAATCAACTTTGACGTATATTTCATCAACTTCTATTTTCCTACTTACATTCCCCAAGTGAATATTCATTAAATTAATAATATTCAAAATATTCATTTTTTCTATCCAAACTTTATTCTATTGTCCTAGTAGAGTTTATTAATTACATTCCTATGTTTAATTATCCATTGTGGTTTTTACTACTGTTGCAAAACTGACATTATTATATATTATTTCAAAGATTGGGCGAATGCAAACCTGAATAGAGTTTACACAATGCTTCGAAATGATGTCATTGTGAAAACGAAATAAACCTGTATATACATATACATAAATATCTGCTACTCTCTCGGGGCACTCTACATCCCCCTCTTTCTCTTTTTACCTCTTTATGTCTTCCTCAATGAAAATATACTATTCACTATTTTCCAACAAAATTTTCAAAAGCCAACTGATGAATAAATTTCACTTGTCTTCTTCATATACATATATATATATATATATATTATTCAAACAAATCTTCAAGTTACACAAAGTGACCATATTTTATATTATAACTCTTATCATTATTCTATATTCATATTTACGAAATTACTGACAAGAAATCAAAAGTGGTAAACTTATTGAGCACTTGTAGAAATGATATATATTTATAAATCTGTAGTATATATGTATAGAAATGAGTGAGGAGGTGATAGGTCTGCACAGGAACTCTCCGGAAGAGTGCAATATACATATATATAAAATGAATATAATACATAGGCAGATTTAATTAGCATGGACGACGGTGGTCCTCGAGGGATGTTCAGCGCGGTGAGCAACATGCGCCCGGACGGGTGGAGGGTGGCGCACAACGAGTGGGTGGGGGGAAGAGAGGCAATACCGAACAAGGGAAAAGGGGGTGCAGTTGGAGCGTTAAAGTTAAATGACGGTTGGCGGCTGCTTATTCTTCCCGACAACTGATGCTTGATAATCTGACGAAACCTCCCTACTATATACACTCTCCGCCTACTGCTTCAGTTCGTTTTCTCTCTTGCTTTGCTTCAGTTCGCGTTTATACATGTACTAGAGGCCTCTCAATTTTGCTCGATAGTTGGCTCCCTGTGCACCGCGCGGACCGATTCTTTCAATGGAACAACTCAGCCACGCTTCGACCGGCTTAATTGTAGTTCCTTGCGCGCTCTCTGATTTTTTTTTTATTTTTCATTCTTTGCTCTGGTAAAATAGCCATTGTTGAATTGACGACTGTGAAAAATAAAGAAGGGAAAATTATTGATATTTTTTTTTCTTGTATTGTTTTACGTATATAATATATATATATGATGTATGGTTTGAGATTATTAATTTTTATAGCTGGAGGATGGAAAAAAAAATTATAAAAATTACAGTGTTGTGATTTGTTGATGAAATATTCTTCTGTTTTTTTTTTTAACATTATTTTTTTATATTCTCATTCCACCAATATATTTATATACATATATATGTATATATATAATATTCTAGTCGCATATTCAGGCATATATTCTTTCCTCTGAAATTTTTCCGCCACATTTGCCTTTGTCTCGTGACAACAATGCATCGTCGCTGTGTCACGATGACATAAAAATATGTGCGCGGCCCACCAGTCCATTCTCGTTGTCGTTGAGCACTCCCTCATCATTTTATTTTACTTTTCTTCTCCCTTCAACAACGCATTTTCTCTTCTTGCGCTTCCTTCATCCCGTCAACACCCGCCCGCGTTATATTGAGGGTGTCATCCCGATACACCAACCAACATTCAATGAATCCTATACGAATTGACAATACTCACCTGCGTTATACACAAATATATTATATAAATACATATGTATAAATATTATACATGCAGAAAACTAATGAGAGAAGAAGAAAAAAATTTTTTTCCAACTCTATAATAGTTATTTTCATCATTGTATATTTATATACATATTTCTTTAGGTATAATAATTTTTTTTCTCTCAACTACATAAATATAAAGTCTCGCGCGTGATGCAATTGAATGAGGAAATGAAAAAAAAAATAAAGAGAATGAAGCGTAAAAGTGCAGATGTATATATGTATGTATAAATTGAAAAGGTGTGAAAGGTGGTGCTGCGTGAGAGTAGAATATTGTACCCCGCGGAATCTCGTCGGATACCGGGCGGAACAATGAGGATGCAAATGATCGGCCGAAGATCGATGCGGCGCGTGTGCGATCAGAGTTTTCGTGCCGCGCGAAACGAGTTGTGCAGTAGACAAAAGCACAAAAGAGAGAAAGATTCAGTGAAATGATAGAGAGAATGAGAAGAAGGTTCTATATACTCGTTTTCTCACCCTCGCGATGTTTCACGATGACAATATACGACGGCATAACATTACGTATGCAGCAATGGCTCTTTCAAATTCGTTGCATTCTGTACCACCTTTTCGTTCATGGCCTAAAGTTCATCCTTTCCAATATACACATACACATAAGTATGTGTATTATACATATATACACGTACTTGTACTGGCATAAAAGCATCTATATCTACATGAATTTATATTGAATACAATAATTGAAAATTGTGAAGTTCCATTCATTTCGATATTAAATAGAAACGTAATGAACTCATATATAATAAATATTTTTAGTCTTCTCACTTTGATTATTTTTTTTTTTTTCTATACATATTCTCAATCAGATTCCTCTTGTCTTTCACACGCTATACACCATATATATTATTAAATCCATGAAATATAATTAAATTCGAATTAATATTTCTTTTATAATCTCAAATTTAATAATTCTATCAATGAATATATTAATACAAAAAATATCAATAGATTTTAATTTTCATTTAAATTCTAATATTATTATCAAGCTCTACATTATACATATAAACCTCTATATTTACGATTTTACACACGCACATCCTTGTACTTAATACATATATACATAGAGAGAAAGAGACAAGAGTAAGAGCTGGATGATAGCAAAGGCCTCCAGGGCAGTTACAAACTTAATCAAGTTGTTTTCCATTTAATTATAATACTACGATGATCCTGTTATATATTCTATACTAACATATACGCAGCAGGTTCTTTGGTGTTAATCCTCTTCCTCACCACGATATTATAAGACACGTTAAGTTGAGGTTCTGAACGTCTTCAATATTATACAATACATATATTTTGAATCTACCTCTCTCTTTATACTCTCTATACCCTTTATCTTTCTTCCTGTCGTTTCATACTGGCGCTTTTATATCACCCTACATTGTATCATCATCATCATCATCATCCTCATCATAACATCAGGCTCACGCGGTTTGTTATATTCCCTTTCACGCAACTCGATGCTAAACTAACCCGCGCGAGTCTCTTTGTTATTGGTCACGGGAAAATAATTTACTTTGGTCACCTGGCGCCAAGCTGACGCGATTAAATTTACCATTTATTTCTCATATAGATCTGGGGAAATATATATTACAATAAACATATGCCAGAGTAGAAATTTAATCCTCAAATGTGGGCTTAAATTTATTTTTATTATTATAATACTTTTATAATATTTCATTCATCGTTTATTTAATTATAAATTAAGTAATATTATTGATGTGATTGTGATTTGAAACAAGAGATAATTTATTCACAACTTCCTTCAGGGACACATCACTCAGACAACGATTACATTCTTAATAATGTCTTCCTGTCGACGCCTGCGCTTGCCCTTTTTGCAATTATTATTAGCTCTATTTAATGAAGTAATAACGGTCGATTGTCGTTGTGTCTTAAATTTATAATAGTATTAATTCATAATAAAATACGGTGAATTAATAATTAATATTAATTTATTGAAGTTGATTGAATAATATAATAGATAAATTGATTTTTATAAAATGTATTTTAATTTAGGTATATGCGTCTATAATGTTAAGTTGTTTAGGATATGCGGACGATATATATAATAAAGGGCGAGTCGCGCGGCTTACGTAGTTGCACGGAGAAGGGGGATTTGGCATTTATAAGAGGGGGGAGCAGCGCGAGCGGAAAGATGGCGAGCCGCCCGGGAGCGTGAAACGCCAATCAGTCTCTCGCGACGCGTCGAACGTGTACGTTCTTGTATGTAATTTATTTATTTTATATATTTCATCGTGTATTTCTAACTGTTTATTCCAGGAAAAACCCTTGCGCTTATTATAAACATCGTGTGTTTATTTTATTTTACTCTTAGTCTGTCGAATGTAAACAATATTTTTTTTTTTTTAGTAAAACGAAGTGTGTTATTTTCTTTATTCACTCATTTGAGTGCAGTTATAAAATGTAAACACGTGTTGACCGCAGTAGGGATCAAAGTTATACTCTCTATCACACTTGTAAATTTTATTTCATCAACGTCGCGACAATTAAATAATTTTATTTATTTTGAAATAATTAAAAAAAAAAAGTTTACGTTTAATATACACAAAAAATTTTTTTATTTTCATTTATATTCTTATACGCACGGTTTACATATTTGATGATTAATTTATATTTCGTTTTTTGTTCCGAATTTGAGTGGCGTTTTTTTTTTCTCTTTTCCTCTTTTTATCTCTCAATTGTCATGTGCCAAGTGTGCCAATAACCAATGATTTAGTTTAACCGGGTATAGTTATAATAACGTGTACATGTGTAATATGTATTCGCGTACGCGTGTGTGTATTAGTGTGTGTTAAATGTGTGTGACATGTAGATTTGACACGCGGACAATGCGCACAGCAATGGAATTTCGGTTTTGAGTTTTGTAGTGTTATCATATATACATATATATTTCGTGTGTGACACCTCGGTCTATCTCTCTTTCTACAGATTTATTCATATCAATTTCGCATGTATGACCCCGCATATCCTTGTGTTTATATACATATTCTGTGATATACATAAACGCGTGTGTAAAGTGGACTTGTGTAAATTGCTGCGTTCGGCAGACTGCACTGACACTCGACGTTTTCGACAAAGTGGATGTGGTTTGTGATAATAGTGTGTATTAAATACATATATTTATGTATATATATATATATAAAGGATGGTGATGAAAATGATTGGCATTGAAGGCGTATTATTAAATGAACTTTGGTATTTTTACATTGCCATTATCAATGGGACAAAAATCTTAAATCAACGGTTGGTGAGTGATTTATTATGTTTCTTTATTATA
>JAQQBR010000003.1:8013082-8026625 GCA_030347285.1 Microctonus hyperodae | reverse complement strand
GCCATTGCTATATATGCTCTGTGGATTAGCGTAGTGTGTTTCTCTCTCGCTTCTTCACTCAGTGCACTCCATTTTTTTTTCCACCCTTCGGTTTTGCACATTTTCAATCTTTTTTTTTCTCCCTTTTTTCCCTCTTTCAATCTCAATACTGGAAACCATGGAAACGATTCGCGATTAAACCAACCGTAGAACTAACAAAAAATAAAATGAAAGCGACAGAGAATAACATATCAGCCAAAATATTTATGTATACATATAAAAATATTTTTAAATCCATTTTTTAATTGTTTATATAAGTAATTATGTGTAGGTATAAATATATATGATGTGAAATTTAGATAAAAAAAATAAAACCTTAAAGAATAAATGAGAAAAATATATTTATGTCAATTATTGAAATAATTTTTTTTTTCTCCACTTTCGTCAACTCTCCTGCTCTATTTTATTTTTTTTTTTTCTGTTTCGTCAATCTCGTCGACGAGAGGGTAAAATATTCAGATCGACATCTGGTAGCTCCGTTTGTACAAACGCTCTCGTCCGTTGAGCCGGCTACGGATCAAGTCGAGCGTGAGCGCATTCAAGGGCCTTGTTTCGTGGGATTGCGAGATTGTCTCGCCTCTCTCGTTCGCAAACGAGACAACGTCTTCCTATACATACATATACACACAGTACACATGTAATACTCTCATATTATATGTATACATAATGACAGAAAAGTACACGTCTAATTTGGGTTTCAACTTCAGCATCCAGCCTATTCCTTCATTCATTAAAACAAATAATATACCTATCTCCCTTAATAAATTATACTACAATTCATAAATAGGTATATGTACAATATTTATTAAATTTAAAATGTCAGATTCATCTACACAAAGGTACAGACATGCTGAAGGTTTGAAACTGATCCAAAGTGGAGCCCAATAAAGACCAATATTACATCGACGGGTGGTCTCGGCTATCCCCAATGTCCACTTCATGACTTTACTCACCGTAGCTAGAATTATTACGACGTGCGATAGCCCTACACCATATCTATGTATAATACTAAACCTCAACTTTCCCATACAAAATCCCCACGAATTCGTGGACGTTTCATTATCATCTCAACGTGTAATACGCCTGGGACATGACAATGCTTCATTCTTGCATCGTCACCTTCGTATATATATTTATACATAGTTCTGATGTTTTACATGTTATTAAAGTCATCAGGAAAAGCTTCTGTTTATTATCATATAACATTAAATATTATGAATAAAATTTCATCCTTATAGTTGCTTTTATTTAAGCACATGACTGACATAATATTAATGATAAATTGTTGAAATAAATGTATATGATATATTTAATCGATTAATAAACTAAATGCTCCTTGAAATAAATTTCTAAATGCTATTCCAATCCCCATCAAAAATGAACTATTTCTTTCTCATATATAACGTTTGCGTGACTCAACTCATCATATTGTTTTGACATTAAATTCATTCCCATCCGAAAAATTTATTTATTCCTACGGTAAATAGAGGGAAAATAAGGTCTAATTCATATATACACACACCATTAAGAGCATTAATGTTCATTATCGAGTCACCCTTTAGTTAAGCAACCTTTGATGTATCTCATTCTTGTCTATATGGTTTTATTATTATTTTTTGTTTTCCTCTATCGCGCCCTCGTGAGTGGGGTCAATTAATAGGGTGCCATTTATAAGGACAAACCGGGAATCTGGGAATCCGCAATCCGCTCTCGAAAGCAATAAATCTCAAGTCAGCCTCGGCGTAATGTATGAAAGTGGAGAACCCCTCTTGTAAGCTGGTTGTATTGTAGCTATTACTGAGCCATGCATCACTAGGTAACAACCACGCGATTTTTTTTTCTTCATCTCACTCTCTTCCTCTCACTACATTTTCAATCTACATCCCCCAAACCAGTAGATGGAGAGAGCTGCGGGTTTGTCGGTAATGTTATGAAATAAACGGAGAGAAAGCAAGAGCTAAAGAGAAAACGAATTTTGATATGGAAGGGACAAACACGAACCTCTGGGAAGTATTCCAGCTGATGTAGCAGGATATAGCGTGTATAGACCACCCAGGTGTTCCTGACTAAAGTCCGAAAAACGATTACAAAAACTTATTTCACCTCTCCATAGATCTTTGGACATTTCGCCCACGCTTCAAAGATAATCGCAAACTATAATAAATAACGATGGAAAAAAAAAAAGAAAAAAAGAGAATGAAATAAAGAAGAAATAAAAATTAAATACTGCTGAATATATGCTGATGATATTATTCAGACAGCTGTTGCGAGTTTTCATAAACGCGAAAAAGGTTTCTAGAGAGTACAAGGATATTATTTATATATAGAGGAATGCTGCTGATGCTGTCGCGCCCTCACTCAGCGCTATAGTAACAACACGGGGAAACATAGGGAAATCAATATGGCTTCCGTTGGCCGCATTCATCTCCGTTCCTCTCTCGCCTCGTCATCGTTCTCGCGTCTCCTCATCTCGCTAACGTTCATACTCAATATGACTGTCCTGGTTACTCTCGCTCGGCCTTACTCGGGCGGGTGAACCCATTATGAGGGGGTGTTACTCCAGGGCCAATCCCCAACCACTCGCGAAAGCGAAAGAGGAGAGAACCAGCTAGGGTTCCAAGCGCATGTGCGTTGCTAAGGCCACCGGATGGGTCGTCGAGAGGACGCGCGAATCGGACGCTTTTTCTCTCTTTCTCACTTACTCTCATTCTTTCTCGTTTCTCTACTTCTGCAATGTACCATAATGCAACGCTTTTATTTTTACTTTTCATTATCACACTGGAATTTTTTTTCTTTACTTTCGTTTCTTGTGTGTGGTTTATTTAATTATGATATAAGTAATTTTGTAAATTGCTAATTGATGATGAAATGTATTAAAAGAGATTTTGAGAGGGTTAAATTTTGGAAATGATGAGACTCGATTTATATTTTAGTAGGAATTATTATGAAGATGTGAATGAGAATATGGAGATGAAATTATTTATTTTTGGATAGACAAATTGATTTTTTGATATTTGGACACATTTTTAATATTTCCTAGGGTGGATTGTGATGTTGAAAACTACCCCTGTCGGAATAATTTGTAGAACTATTCGAAAATTGAAACTCAGTCGATGCGACAAATTTCTATGTCTAAATCACCGAAGAAACCTATAGTTGGTATTCGTATTATGATAATAAAGATTTCTGTATTTACAAAAAAAATCTACTTTACCAACAGCAGAACACCAAAATCAAAATTTATCGTCATGCTATTGCCAATTCGCGCCTGTACTGTGCATGTGTTTAAATGAATTACTTTGAAATTCAGATATAGGAAAATAATAAAAAATTTTATATTTGAAAAATATACAAATACTTTCCAGTGAAAATAATTTGAAAGAGTATAGAATAAAATATTATGAATTTTAAATTAATGATAATGTTTATATTGGAAATCCGAATTTATTATTGACTCGGAATTGTATAACCAAATCAGTCTAGGAAAATTTTGTTTATATTGAACTAAAGGTCACTCATATAATAAAGTATTGTCATGCCAAAATATAAATACAATCACAAACATTTTGATGATTCCTTTGTGATTGTATACATCATACCTTGTAATAATATATTATCAAGTGACCATTACGTATCGAATTAGTTGCTTAACAATCGTGGTAACAGATTGTGTGCCGTTAATAAACATCTATCTGTATAATATTCAACGTGTTGTAAGTTTTACTATAATTGTCAATTTTACAATTATAATATCTCAATTAGTGGTTATAAAATTCAGTTTTTCTTTTTACCATCAATCTAATCACAATTTATTATAAGTTAAATTATTTATTTTGCTAAAAAAAAAATTAATTCAGCGACCGGTGATTTATTTTAATTATTAATTTTTTTTTTTCCTTTTTACACAACAGTGAAAAAAATTACATACACAATAATGGCACTATCATTAGCAATACCACTATCAGGCATGGAATTTTGTCATTTTTATGGTATACTAAATCGGTGTGAGCTTTTACCACCTGATCAGACAATATCACCAATACCAAGTACATACAGTAATTCAAGTGGCATAAGTAGTCTAACACCACACACAGACATCACAACCCCATCGTTGTCGCCAATTTCTGACTATGAAGTACCAACAGAAGATAATAATCATTTTAATGGTAACGATCAACGGAGAGTACATCAGTCGTCGTCGCGTATTTTGTCAGAACTAGCAAATTTTCGTCAAATGGAGGCTTTTTACCGATGGCTGATAACACCGCCGGTATCATCACAAACTTCTCGACCTACTGTCAGGCCAAATCAACGACTACTAACCACATTAAACGTACAGGATTCCAGTACTAAAAAGGATGATACGAGGGTAATGTATGAAAACAGAAATATATTAAATCTTGGTGCTAATCTACGAGGAACATTTTGGCAAATGAGATCACCAACGATACCAGACAATAAATACACCTTGTTTTCTGATAATAATAGGATGAACTATTATGAATCAATTAATAATCAAGATGAGGTAAACATTATCAGATTGAATACAAAAAAAAAAAATTTTTTTTTAATATTTATTGATGGATTTAATTTTGCATTTTTGTTTTATTATTTTTGTTTCAGAATTACTGTTCACTTTGTAAATTTTGTGAAACATCTTGATTAAATCTCCTCGAAATCCTCATTTAATTATAAGTTTAAAGCAACTAATATTAAATTATTAATAATATATATAAATTTCTATTTAAATTAGAACAAGCGGCAGCCAGTTTTAAACGACGATACGTTCAATTAATAAAATAAATTAATTTTTTAAACGTTGAAACCAACAGATACACAAACAATATTCATTCCAAAAACGTAAATACATTCAAAATAATATAAATCTATCACACTTTACGTTTCTCTTAATTCCTATCTGTTAATTACAAGCAAAAAAAATATTTTTATAAACGACTGGTCGCGGGCCGCAACAATCAATTTTACAAATGTCGAAAACAAAAAAAAAATCCTGCAATTCAGACTTAACCACAAATAAATCTAAACAACCCTATATAAATAACTTTTACATTATACAAATAAAAAATGTAATATAACTTCTCTCACATTATATTGTAAATATCAAAAAAAAAACCATTTCTATTTTTTATAAATTAATACTAATATATATACAAAAAAAAAAAATTAATAACTCTGATTGCTAATTTTGTTTTCATAAAAATAAATAAATTTTTTTACATAAACCAAAAAAATTATTCATTTCAATAAAACACAATATCAAATTAAACAAACAATTAATATTACTACTAAAATAATTCCAATACAAATCTATATTCTAAATACATATTTGTTTATCCCTAGAATAATAAATATATTTACCTATGTCTAGTGAGTATATTTTCATTTATCTAAATCTCCATACTGCGTTAACATATCTACATATATGCAATTTTGACACGTGACAGTTTGCTCGATTTGATGCATAATCCACCGAAGAGCGATACACATCAATCCATCCGTTTACCTTCTCATCATTGCATACATATGTATACATATATATACACATGTATACTCTCTCTGAATCCCTAGTCTAGTATGTCATGTGCGGTGTATATACAACTACCGCATTTAGTCTCTGCAACCATTCAATTCCCCTCTCTTTCAACTGTACACACTATATTCATCACTATCAATTCCCTTCCCTCCCACTAATATTCCACCACTTTACACTAGTGTGCTCTTTCCACACTCACTCGCATCACACATATTCCACATATTCATATAGAGCATTAGCAAGTGCGTGCGTGCGAGATGTGCACGACTATTCAGATATTGTTGTTATTGTTAAGGGAACAATCGGCCGTCAATAGGCCGCTTCGGCACAATGTATCTATTCAGGTGCAGTCAGGGGTGCTCACACTCGACAAAATTTTATTGATAAAAACGAAATTTTTATTATGATAAAAAAAAAAGAAGAAAATAATCAATAGAAAATAAATCAAACAATGAAATGAAATAGATATTTATTTTCGTACAAATAAATATATAAAATTCAGAGTTTAAATAATATTTTACAATTGTCAGATACAAAGTAAAATATTAATACTTCTCTATATAAATATATTTACAGTTACATTACGAAAAAAAAAATAGAAATGTACAAAAAAAAAATAAATTGTTCAAGTGAGATAAATAATAAAAGAAAATAATGAAGGAATAAAAAACATAATACGATGAGACGCAGAATATGTTTATAGATGTGAGAACCTCTGACTATACACCAATAGCTCCTCTCTTGTATGTTCCCATAGCAATGATTACGTATGCGGGAATCATTGTTGGAAAGCGTACGCGCGGGCGTGCGATGCACATGCAAAGGCCAAAAATCGTCGAAATCAGTCGAGTTCAACATCAGCATTGTACCTGGGCTTTGTCTCTGCTTCATTGTTATTGGTACACTCTGGTATACCAGCGCCCTATACTCGTGGCATCGCATGTACACAAATACATATATACATAAATATACATGTGTGCAGTATATATATTTACTTTATAGTGCACAAACATGGCAAAAGAGTCCAATATATACCAGTACATATCAAAACACCAATATATTTATTATCTATACATGAATACAGATTTGATGAATACACGTGCGTATATATACATTGATATATTATGTATATATGTATATGTATGCAGCATATAAGCAAAATTATATCCATGGTTCATCCAAATAGAGTCGCTGCCACACGCGCGCTATATTTATATTTATGAATATAGATTTATTATGTATTATATATGACAAAGAGGTTCAGAAAATCAAAGTATATACTATTGTATACATATATATTCACTGTCTCTTGTGTATTTCCCGCGCATACCAATAGTCGACAATAGTCATTGGTTTTGAAATCGAACCGGAACTTGACCAAATCCAAAAACGAAATAAATATCTGTCTTAATTTAATATATATTCATTATAGATAAATATAATCTATTATTTAATTCTATTAAATAATTTTTTTATTTGTTTATATTAAGAATAAAACAAATTAACAAATTTCGCATCGATATCGGCGAAGGCGAATGAAGAAGGTGTAAAGGGAAAAAAATTAATCGACTAGGAAATGATGAAGGAAGAGAGTAAAAGAGAGATGGTATTCTATGTGTGTGTATATCTCGCTCTTTCTTCCTCTTCGTCATGGAAAGCGAGATATATACATATATATATTGAGAGAGAGGGAGAGAGAGAGGGCATGGAGCAGCTGAATAGGAAGCGACACAATGGACTTGGGTGGCTGTGGAGGCGTGTTATCAAATGGGTTCCTCATTCACATACTGCGGTCTGAGCTACCTGTGTCTGTCTGTTATACTTATTCATACCAGCCATTGTGTCCTCTCTCTACTGTTGAGTTGAGTTCAGTTCAGTTGAGAACGCGATGGAACGTGCCACAATGCACGAATATGGACTGTAGATGCCGCAGTCATCCTCTGCTCGCGAGCATACCATGTTTATATAGTGCCAAAAAATTTTTTTTCTCTGTCACCCTGTTACATGTACATATAACTATCAACACGCGCGGCGTCTTTCAAATAATATGCGCCCTCTTTTGCCATTTACCACCCACTGCTATGTGAATTCGTAAATAATATATGTGTATATAAATTTAAATATGTATTCTTCCATCCACGGGTCTCTCTGTACTTTTTTCATCATGCGACAAGATGTATCAAAAGAAAATATTATTGTATCCGTAAATAAAAAAAAAAAAAATATGTACATATGTATATATAAATTTATGAAACAAAAAAAAAAATATACATAAAATTTAATATGGGAAATAAAAAATATTATTTCAATTATCAATTGAATTAATTAAATTTATATATTTAATTAATTAATTTTTATTTGAATAATTAATTATTTAATTAATTTCATAATAAAATTTAGTTTTGTATTTTATTTTCAACATTTCAAATACTTTTTAAAAAGAAATATAAATAATAAGAATCATTGAAAAATTTTCTTTGTCTTTTTTTATTTTTTTTTTATTTTATTTTATCTACTATATGAATGTTGAATGAATATACAGCGAGAAGTGAATGAAAAAGAGACGTGAAATAATATGATAAGCAGGTGCAAGTGAGAGTAGTATATATAATTCCACTGCTTAAACCAATATACATATATCTATTATAAAAAAAAACAATAAAATCAAGTGAGTAATAATGAAAAAGTAAAATATATATAAACCACAATGAAGTACATACACAAAAGATGTCTCGGAATTTACGTAATATCCCGAAAGTTAACGAATTAATTCTTGCGTGAATTTTGGGACACTCTTTATGTACAATACATAATGTAGTGCGAGATTCTGTACATACATATACTCTTTCTCTCAATGTATGGTTTACAAAACTCGCTCAATACGTCATTCAGTTGAGTAATACTGCTCGTTCCCGCCAGAATGAGAGTTTCAAAGGGAATTAAGGATTCAAAAGCATCTTTGCTTAGCGCACAAAACGACCAGCCTTGTCATAGCTTCCTCTCCTATACTGTATAATATGTATATAAAAGTACATCTCCTCTTCATCTCTCTCTCTCTGAAATGTTGTGTCTTATCCGCTGTTACTTCATCTCCGTTTCTCTCCTTAACGCGACACTTTTTGTAACTCATCTTTATATCTATCAAGATGTCCGTTTACGACTTTGAAATATACTACAGATCATCCTTCATTTAAACAAGTTTTTTCAAATATATATCCAGGTATAAAAGTATACATCGAAGATAAATATTTATACAAAACGAAAAGGATATATTTTTTAATTTTTTCTTTGTATTTAATTTTTTTGAGGAAAGATAATTGCAGTAACATTTACGAGTAAAAATTTTGTTTCTCTTTTGGACCTGCATATAATTTTTTTTAGCATAGGAATTGAAGGTATTATTTTAAATTTTAGTCCTTTTTGAGACCTTAAAAGTGGCGGATATTTCCATTTCTTTCATTTTAGGGTATAACAAATTAAAAACTAACGAAAACTAAGGAATTATTAAGATACAAGTAGGTATACAAAGGTGCTAATCAGGACTAATGAGGTACATTTAAGGTACAGTAAGGAGCACAAAGGTCTAATAAAGGAACAAAATTTCGACTCGAGTAACTAAAAAATTTATTCTGATTACCATAAAAATTTTGGATACATTAAATATAAAGTTGCGCTCGTCATTTCATCACGAGGTAATAAAATATTATTACAATCGATCGACTAAAAATTTTCTATTAGTATTTATATAAAACACATAACTTAGAATGATAAAAGGCATTCAGTAAAAAATAATCTGAATAAAAAAAAAATGAATAAATAAATAACTAATCCCAATATGAATTAAAAAATAGAAATAAATATTTTTTTTTCTATAAAATTTTAACTGTGTCACTGTTCCAAATTTATTCCACCCCGATTGTTTTTAAATATAAATTAGTAAAAACTGCCAAAAATTTGTCACAATTCATTTTGCAACGCTCTGCAACTCAAATACATACACACGTATGTAATAATACATATATTGTGAGATACATTCATGTATACATATATCATTTCTTTTATAACTGCACACACGCGGGTATACGAGAGGAGGTAGCTTTGGTCGGTAGCCTTATCGGCAGTTATCGGGCCGTGATGTCACACAATGGGGCAGACAATGCGCGGGACAATACATCCCTGCTTCCTAACCCTCGACCAACCCCCTTATAGTATAGAGAACGCGCGCGAATACCGCTCGTTCACTGGCATCCTCCTCTATATTACTCTCTCTTTCTCACCGGTTTTCTCTTATACAACTATCTCCCTCCGTAGTTCGCATTCAACCCAACCCCTTTTCGACCAACCAACTTAATAAACATAATAGCTGACTTGGCCGCCCCGCGGTCACAATGAGATCCATACTGCGAGATAGTCCAGATATGACGACGTCAGTCTATTGTACTTTGCCATCATCCAAGTTTTACTCATCGTTGGATTATTTCGTGCCCTCGAACTCAGACTCGAAATAAAAATGAAAAAATCCATTTTCACAAATATTCATAATTATTTTAAATTTTCTATTATTTTTTCCATCTAGTATATTATTTGAATTTTTTTTTTCAACTGAATAAAAATGAATTAAATTTTTTTTTACAATCAATTGAGTATATCATAAAGAGTGTATTGAATTGATGATGAATGAAAGAATAATATAAAAATGCATGAAAGTCAATCACAATGATCGTGTGCACGAATAAAATTCAACTATTGTGACTGAGCTGCCATGCGTGCATCCCTTATATGGTACATATATATCTGTATAAATGAAGCAACTGAAGTTGTCATTGGGGACTTTACTTTTATTTTTTATTCCGTTTTTACAAAAGACACGAGCACAAAACACATGAAAATCCTATACCAACAGGGGATAGACATTATCGATGAGGGGATTCAACGCATCATTGGAACTTGACTCCTTCCACGCCCTCTCGATTCTTCTCCTCTCACCACTAATACATCACACACATATACCAAATATATATGAATACATACAATAATCCATTTGAATACACATAAGTATATTATATTCATACGTTGCAACTACCGCAAAGTCTTTAGTGGCAACTACCAGATGCTTCAACCTTCACCCTTCCAATATTTATAGTATGTATACATATATGGTGCAATATTATACAGCTAAACCTCCCGTATAATCACCCTAACCCACGTGCCATTGCACCATAAACTCGTGAAAGCTCATTCACGATGAGAGTGGTACACCAATTCAACCATCAATTGAAGAACTTTTTACAGTGTCACTCTAAGCTTATAAATTAAATCACAGAAAAATATATTAACATTTATATTTCCCCCCTTTATTTTATATTCCATTTTATCTTTAAATCATATGTAACAAAGCCAATTATCTCTTTTTTTTATCATTGTAATTCCTGTCAACGTTATATTCAAAATAACTCATTTGATTAAATCTGTTTTCTTATACACATATTACAATATCATATTCAGCCCCATGATATTGCTTTGCGTTTGACAACAGATGGACTTAGGAAGGGTTAAATCACATTTCAACATTTCTCCCTCCCGGAAGAAGAATACAGATATATCCATATACGAAATGCTAAATCAGTTATCATGAAGCTGGTTTATCGGAATGATTATGAATCATTTGAGCGAATAGAAATGACCACACGCGCGTGTCCCGTGGGAGGAAATACATATATTGTATATACACACACACATACAGACACTGTACAAGCGTCACGAGTATGCTAACTACTTCTGATGAAGGGGGTTGATGACTGTATAATAACCAACAACTGTGGATATAGGGTGAATTTACCCTTTCAATTTATCTCGGCTTAGAAAATTCACACCCCGATTTTTCTCTTCTTCTTTTTTTCCTCTTTGCATTATGCTACAACTTCATCAAATGATTTTTACAGGAAAAATTATTTCAAGTCCTTGGAAATTTCCAATGAAACAACCCAAGTCGAAATTTTGTTCCTACATTAGACCTTTGTATTCCTTACTGTACCTTAAATTTACCTCATTAGTCCTGATATCAACGCCTTTTTAGTACTTTTCTATACCTACTTGTACCTTAATAATTCCTTAGTTTTCGTTAGTTTTTAATTTGATTTACCTTAAAATAAAAGAAATAGAAATATCTGCCACTTTTGAGGTCTTAAAAAGACCTAAAATTTAAAACAGTACCCTCAATTTCCATACTAAAATAATTATATGCAGATCAAAAATAGAAACAAAATTTTTACTCAGAAATAATCTATAAGAAAGAAAAACAACTTGACATACATTACACACAATTTATTTCACATTAGTCTATCCCATTAGTCACCGTGCATATTTATACACAACAACGATAAGAAAATTATCAAACTCAAAGTATAAAATGTATCCAGCAACCAAAACCGAGAGGAGATCCTCTTGTGCGAGAAACGAAGAGTGGTAAAATGAAAGAAATTCTCCGCGATGTGAATAAACGTAATAGAAACCAAGTTGTGTATATCGAAAAGGATTCAACTTGAGAATCGAGCGACGACAACAACTACGTAGTCTGTGTCTGTACCACCTTCTCTCCCATTCAACCATCTTTTTCCCATCATGGTATCACCTATACATACATATACATACATATATCGGTTCCAAGTCCCTCTATTTTCACGTCCTCCATTATATCTTTTATCAATCTGCGCGCTTTCAGGGCTTTGAGCAAGCTGAAAGCTGTGTGATAAATCATGAAATGTAAGAACCCACACAACGATATATTTATATACATACATATATACCTATATGAATGCTTACACCTCTCTCTATTTTCTTCTCACTCGCTGTCTGTCTCTTTCTATATCCCTTTCTCTTGGTTATATATTAAATGGCCACATAAATATAACTTATACTAGTGCGTGTCTAGATGTCTGTCTGGACTTTTAGAATATATACTTTCATGCAGGAATGCGTTTATAAATATATCTATATATCTATCCAGCTATCTATCTATCTATCCATGTGAGCTACACAATATATAGATATGAATGTAGTATGTAGATATTATATACATACATATATGTATCCATATATTCAGTCTTTGGTTCAATAGGCGGCATTGCCGAAGCGAATGCCATACAGCTACCAGATGAGGTCTTCTAGCTTCCGTCGAGTCCGCGTGAAAGGATGCCCCAATAATATTCCATTCACCAAACCACCCTGGCGCAGCAGTAGCTATATAACATCGGCTCCCTCAACATGAGGGAGGATGGCCTCCACATCGGTCATACCCCATCCCATCTAACCATTGATTTTTCATTCGTCGACGTTTCAATAGTTTGTTATGAGCTTTTTCCTTCTATGTGACGACGCTTTTCGTTCTCCTCTTCTACCTCTTCTCCATCCCATCGTCGTCCACCTTTTCAACTCTACTCAGTATCGTTATATCGCATATAAGGGGGAGTACATATTGGAAAAAGAAATGAAAAAAAAAAATAACAATGTGCTAAGACAAAAGTTTGATAAATTTAAAAATCAAATTCTCAATTTTTTTTCTTTCTATTTTATTCTATAAACTATAAAATTATTCTAAAGCTCATATCACCCATGTAGATGTATAGAATTTTTTTTTAAATTCATAAATTTGAAAAAACAAAAATCACATCTAGTTAAAATAAATTCGTTATTCAATTTCTCCATCGCAAAAAAAAAAAATAAAAAAAAGAGAGAAAATTTCACAATTCCACATTACAATACATAACCTATAACTTTAATCAGGGGTGAATAAAGATATATATGCACATACACACATGCACATCAGACCATATATATAAATACATACAACACCCCTTTTTGGTTGCGGCACTGCGTCAAGGCGAAGAATGGAGATGAGGATGTAGCCGAGTATCGGCATTGTTTCCAAACAAAGCGCGCCTTTCATACCCC
>JAQQBR010000003.1:8002992-8013053 GCA_030347285.1 Microctonus hyperodae | reverse complement strand
CCCCTGAGCACACCCTGTGGTCCCACACCCCCTCCGTCCCACCACCTTCTTTCTTCTCCTACACCACATCGCGTCCTTTCTACCATACCACCCCCAAACGCCCGCACTACTTTTCTCCATCTACCACCCACTTGCCTTTCTCTCTTCGTTTCCTATCCCTTATGCTGCTGCTCTACACCCATGCACTCTCCCCCGCGGCTTTTCACTCATTTGACACGCAAAGAAAAGTCAGGCGAGCCAGCATTGTGACGACCCCGCGCGACCCATTGTTACCACACCAATACTATATATACATATATATACTCATCTAACTCGCGCGCGCATTTCCCCTTTTCACGTCTCACGTACTCTGACTTTGGTCCTCCACCATCGCCGTACTATATACTCCTACATATATGTATATATTTATATTTATATATACACTCCTCCGCCCACCCTTTCAGTAAAGTCGACATTCGCTAACTCTGCTGACAGCTTTGGCACTCGTTTGTCAACATATTGAGAAACACAATTCAACTGCGCGCGCATTCTGTGTCGTTGACTCAAAAGAACCCATGCACATATACACAACTTTTCTCAAAGGAATACATATATACACATATGTACAAGTATACAAAAGATATATAAAAGCTTCAAATGATTCGAATGAAAAGTATAAGAAATATTTTTATTATCTTCTATTATAATATTTTTTCTTTTTTCGTTCTATCAAAAAATTGTAATTCTCATTTGTCATTGGTCAACGCTTCACTGATTTCCCTCTGTTATAAAATGCTTCAACATTTCATCAGTGGGTGACAAAAAAATTTATAGTGTCTATATATATACATATGCATTGTTCACTATACAGATATATTTTGTGCCGCGGTTGGATAATGTCAAAAGAAGAGTAAAAAAAGAAATAATAAAAATTGTGAGGGGTTAAATACAAGAGAGATTTTCATCAAGTGTATATATGTATATGTTAAAGTGACAAATGAATGAAGTGGATCACAGAGCGAGACTAGAAGAGAGAACCTGTTAAAAGTTTGAGAAACTGTCGTTGACAAAATAGGGATGACATAGTATACACACTTCTACTTGATGATAAAGGGAGAAAATTGCATTGAGTACGAGACCACACACACACACACACTATAGAATATGGTTAGTACATCAAGCTAGCGTTATATTATACAAATACGTTACACACTACGTACATACAGTACCCACCATTGATGTACTTATATACATATATAATATATACTTTACTTGTACAGATATACAAGTAAAAGGAAAGCAGAATAGATGAATTGTTTGACGACTCGTAATGCATATACATATGTATATATTTAGTATATACGAACGAAAGCTTTTGTCTATTTTATCAAATTCTAAGGGCTTCTATTCACTGACTAAAAGCGCGGAAATATATTGGTAGGTGCGGGGGTTTCAGGATACAATTGTATGGATTCATTCGCATGGTGCCTGCTCTCAACCTCACCATCTACCAATTATTGTTTCCAACCATCAATTCAATTCATTATATTCATTTATATTTACACACAGTTCAAGAATTTATTTATATTTCCATTATTAATATATATACATGTGCAATTAAATTTATGCTTGTATATATTCACGAGTATAAAACAATTGTTTCAACTGATAATGATGAAAAAAAAAAAAAAATTTTTTAGTACTGTACACAAATATATTTATTGTATTTTATGTTTGAATATATTGAAATTAAAATCAACCCTCATGCATATATTTATATACTGATGGCGGAATTACCGTTATGTGGGTGGGGAATCTATCGGTTAAGTGGGGGAAATTGCAAAACAATGAGATGACGAGGTAGGGGTAACAATGTGAGAGACAATAGGCCTGATAATGTGCCAGAGAATGGACGCCTAGACAAAAGAGTCGAATAAGGGCGCGCGCGTGCTCGCACATGTACATATCTACTCTATGTATATACATCTGTATTATTTGTATATGTATGTATATGTATACATAACTCGTGCGCTTGACTATACTTCTTCTCTACATTCTATATCGTTTGGTATTATCATTACGATTACATTTATTTTATCCATCATTTATAAATATCAAAAAGAAAAAGTGCTTAGAAAAATTATAACAAAATTTTTCATTATAAATAAATTTAATTTAATTATTTCCTGCCTAATCAATCAGTGTTATTAAAAATAATTCATATATTAAATAAATATAATATAAATTAATATAAATATTATAATTTATAAATTGCAATCAATTTCCAGCGATAAATTGTATCATTGACTTTTAAATTTAGCGTAAAGATTTCTCAAAGGGATGAAAACGTTGGCGCTTGGCATTTGTATAAAACCACAGTGTGATATCTATATACATCTATATAAATACATATATAATATGTATATACATAAAGAGAGAAAGAGATAAACCAGCCCGTCCGAACACGACCCCTAACATAACCATCGGCTTTTGGGTCGGGCACGCAGCCAGTAGAGGGTAGTTCTGGTATGACGGGTATATATTTATATACGGTGAGTTAAAGGGCGGTATATACATATATATATATACAGACCAAATGAAGTATCCGCGCGCACGCTATCGGCCAGGTTTCACCGTACACCTGTTGTTTTAACCCGCCCATGTATTCTATATACATATAAATATATCTATAGTGCCTCAACCCCTATATATAACCTATTCGCTTTCTCGTCCTCTTTATACCTATATATGTATATATATACACACACACTTTTGCTACGGTGTACAACCACAAAACTGCCAGGCACTTTGTGGCTGACCTACGTTAGCTGTGACTACTTATTTATCATTTATATAGATATCATAAATTAATAATTATATAAATACATATATAAATTTTGTTTTTTCAATGAAAAATTAATTTTATTATAAACTGATATATTTAATTCATTTATATGTATGTATATATATATATTTTTTTTTTTGAAATGGTATGAGTAAAAAGCTCTTTTGTAAATATTTTATACCACTTGAATCCATCAAGAACTGGGAAGTAATTAGCATTTTCCATGCTATAGTTTATATAAAAATGTGAAACTATACACATATGTATACTAAATAAAAATATATACATATATAGAATATGTATATATTTTTTTTTGTATATGAGAGTGCTCTTGAATTACGTGAGCTTATTGAATTCAATAAAAGACCTTTAAAGTAATCTATAAAAGTTTTTTCTTCTCAACAGATTTATACGTAAGAGAAAGACAAATACACATATGTATATACCTACACATTAATGTAATACATATACATGTAAATGTTTTACGTTATACGTTAAAATATGTTTATGTATGTGTCTATGTACGTGCGTCGGTCGTTGTTATTTAAGCTTCGCATAATGGCAACTCTTTTATATTTCTTGTGTCTTACATCTGAGACTGTGTGTTGCTTTAGAGGGCCGCATTCATTCACAGTGAATGACGCTACACTACAGTACAATGCTTTCTATGTCGCCTCTTGCTGTGTCCTCAACATTCTATTACAGAATGCAACGTCCAACAAACACACAAGGCCTTAAATATATACACACACATTCAATGTATATCTACTGTACTTTCATACTGTACAAACACACACATGCTCTTTTATTATTATCATCATCTGCTCTGTATTCTCAAACGTATCTCTTTATTATGTATACACAGCAAAGAAAAGAACAATAGCAAAAATTTGACATAGTCAAATATTTAATTTCGAGGTCGTAGATAAAATAAAAATAAATAAATCCATTGGCCAAATGAATGGTTACAATCTAAAGCTCGTGTGGGCCTGCTATACATATACAGTCTGACATTCATTGCTTCATCTACTTATATTCATCATGGTGTGTGTATAAATGTATATACATTTTCATGCGCCACACGATGGAGAGTTGATGAGCGCGAGCAACACAATCGGCGCGAGTCACAAAACATCGGCGTGGACACAATAACCACCGTGGAACAATGCTGTTGACAATACGAGAAGAGAAATAGAGAGAAGCATAGTGAAGAATGATAAAGAATGAAAGAGAGAAAGAGATGTCCGCATCACCGCACAGTCGTCCAAGAGTCCCCGAATCCATTGTCTGTAGTATTTCTGTTGTTCTCCTTTCATTGCTCTATACCAATCCCACCTTCCTTATACTCTCCCTCCTGCACTTTACTGAAGCGTCACGAAATTCACAACCGACTTATGTATATCTATATAACTTTACACTGGTCTTCTATATATCTATGTACTTGTAAATATACATATACCCTTCACTTGCCTCTTTCACTTTTCTCCTTGCCCATCATCCTTTGACTGTATTATTTCCTTTTATTTTTATTTTTTCCCTCAATTTTCCTTTCTCTCACCAACCGCCTCTCAAGACTCACACTTTAATTGTCCTGACACCCACGATGATTTTGTCGTCAAGATCTGACCATCAAAACCAACTCACTTTAATTTTACTAAAATTCATTCTCACACCCCTTTTGAAATATTTTATTCAAATACAATAATTAACATAATAATTATTATTAAATTAACGTGTGTATACATGAAAATTATCTACAAGAATAAAGTAAAAATAAACAAAAATTAAAAGATCCATACGTGAGTTGGTACATTATATTATAAAGATAAAGTTGAAGACAAATATTTATCTTCATATAAAAGTGTTTTAACTACACGAACATTTACACATGAGTGAGGAAAGCGAATCGGCCGTTCCACTCATCCTCTTTCTCTCTCTCTCTCTCTCATTCTCTTTCTCTCTATATTTTTCCCTCTCTTGTCCGTCTCATTGTGTCGGACGATTGTCTTAGAATAATGGCGCAGACTCACAATAGTGACTACAATGCTTGCTCCTCTAACAATGCGATGACGTCACGCGACGGACGATATACGTGAATGTACCCGCCACGACGCCCTGCCATGTATATATGTATGTATACATATATCCATGCACATTCATTTCTCTCTCTCTCTTTCTCGCATCTCCATGGAGTTCTTATGGCAGCATCCCTCGATCCTATACATCGCTTGAGCTTTTTACATTCACATTATTTTTTTTTTTATTCATTTCTTTCATGCACATGGGTATATGTGTGTTGTATATACATATATACACGCTTATATACTATAAACTGAGCGATCATTGAATCATCTTATCCCTTTTGCGGACTCTTGTCGTAAAGATTGACTTTAACTCTCATCCACGTGTCTACAAGACTTTTTATAATGTGAATTCAATTCAATTTCGCCTCAAGATGCTTTCAAGGTCGCACAATCAATTGATTTTATTTCATAGAATGTAAGTAGATAATATATAAAAAGAAAAAAAAAAATTGTTGGTAGTGAAAGAATAAATAAATTATAAAATTATTTAAGCATTAAATTATAAAATTATTTAAGCATTAAATTTTCGTTCGGGAAAAATAAAATGAATTAAAAAACCGAAATTATTTACATGTGTAGAGTGTTATATGTAGATTTATTACAAAGTGGAATGATTATATAAGAAAAGTATTCTGCAGAGGGAAGATGTGAAAAATAAAATTAAAGGGATTCAAGCAGGTTATAGCTGGTGAAGGGAAAAAAATGCGGTGTATGTATATGTACATTTTTCTTGAATAAGCTGACGCCAGATAAGAATAACCGACGAGGGTGACTTTTGCTTTACTTGAATGCTGCCTGTTAATTAATGCCACCATTCAGTGCGCACATTAAATTAGTACTGAATTGTCATCTCGTTCGTGCATTCAAAGAATCAGGTGTTTTGAAAAGAGTCTTATTAGCAAATGCTGAAGACATTCGTTTTATATCAATTTTTTCAACTATATATTATTCGAGATAAAAAAATTATATTACGCTTTATATATATCTATATGTTTATAATTATAGAATCTATAAAAGTTTCGTTTAATATATTCTGCCAATCGGGGAAAACAATACGTCAAACTTTTTTCTACCACCGCAAAATTGGTGAATAATAATTTACGTTTTGAAACGAATATATGAATACATGATATTGGGATAAAAAAAAAAAAGCCAGTGGGAAACAAAAAAAATTTGCCTAAAGTTGTTCATAAATATTTGAAGTAGAAGTATTAAATGAAATTTATGGAAGGAAAAAATATTTTTTTTTAATTAAACTAGTCAATATATATTGATGGAATTTGAGAGTATAAATGAAATCCAGCGCGAAAAGTTTATCTTTCATTTTTTTTTTATATTTTGATTTTGCATTATTAAGTCTGTGAACCTCCATGAGATATTTATTAAAAAAATATCTCCAATTCACTAGGACAAATATAGAAAATAAAAAATCCAATACAATACTACTACTCAAAAATATAATTAAAATTTTTTCTAGTAATACACTACTCGATATTATAATAAATACAACAAGACAAAAATAAATAAGTCAATCCTTGCATTTGTAAAGAACTTGAGATACAAAATATATACACTGTATCCAAGTAACGTACGACAGAAAAAAAAAATTCAGAGTCAGTATAAAAAGAAAATAAAAAAAAAAAGTGTAGAGAAAAATATTTGAAGCGTGAAAGAGGTTCGTAAGAGGAAAAACCACGAGGAGATCGAACGATCGTAGATTGAATAGGATCGTTGGCTCACAGAAACACCAAATGCAAGAGTATATACATGTGAGTACACACACAAAATGTGTGTATGTACATAAAAAAAATAAAAGAGAAAACGAGAATTGGTGAGAGAACGTGGGTGAATCGTGAAGAGTGATAAACCGAAAAGATTCGCGAATATAAAAGCGAACCAACGAGAAAAAGTGAAAGAGGGTGAATTGATAGAGGGGGAAAACCTAGAAAGAACGGGAATAGAAATACCGGTAACGTGATGGTGGGATATATATACATATATGTATAGGTACATTGTGTTGGGCCGCTTGATACTTTATTCCGTATAAAGGAACGGGCGGAACAATAGCGAAAACGCGGAAGAATGAAATGGAACTAAAGGAGACAGAGAAAAGGATGCGAACAAGTGAAAGAGTAATAGAGACGCACTCGCCAGTGTGAAGACTCATCACTTTGTAAACAATGCAAGCTGACGAAAGAGCGCGAGTGACTGAGAGTAGGAGAACTATATGCTGCTTTTGCTGATGTTGATGTTGATATACTGATGCATATGTGTATATAAATGTACAGGATGAATATTTCTTTCGTCTCTTTATAGTTGAGAAAAAAAATTAAAATCAAACAAGAATATAATTGAAAACACATCACAAATATATTGGCGTATTTTTTATCTAAATTAAAAATGATTTTAATATATAAATATAATATGTATATTATGTAAATATGTATATATAATTCAATATTTACATGGAGGTTAGAGAATTTTTATATTAAATTTTTTTGTACATTTTTTTTTGTTCAATGCATTCACGATTGTGTAATGTTGATGTGTTTATTCGCATGAAAATTGATTGGTATATATGTATATATGGGTGTTGAATCGAGAAAGTGTAAGGTACAATGCTATCGAGCCAACACCCGGGATATTGTTAAGTCATAAATAGAATTCTTTTGATTGTATACAACGCGTGGCGAAAAATATATATTTGGGAGATGAGAGAAGTATAAGGTCGCGCGACGATCAGTGAACTTGGTGAAATGTATATTTCGGTGTGCGAGAGTAAAATCCACGGAAGGAAGGAAGGAATAGTGAGGGTAAAAGTCAGGGGGACAGAGGATAGTAAAAGAAAAAAAAAATAAAGAGAAGAAAAAAATAAAAGAGGCAGTGAGAGAACTGTTCTCGCTTTACGTAACGCGTTGTCCCGGTGACAATGGCAACGAGTGGAAAACGGAGGGGGGAAAAAAGAAGAAAAGAAAGAAAAAAAAAAGATCGTTTGATGTCTCATTGCCGGTCTGTCAATGATAATATAGAAGAGTACAAAAAAATTGCAACAAGAAATATAAAAAAGAAAATAAAAGATGGGAAATTAATTTTCCTACTGGAGGAGAATGAAAAACAGACGCGTGAGATTGATAGATGAATGAAAATTATTTAGGCATTGTTTTTTATTTATCGAGGTCATGAATCAGTTATATATATACGTATATGTGTGTATATATACTGTAAACAAAAAAATATACGACAAGAAATAATAAATCCAAATATTTATACACCAACAAAAATATTGTATATCCATACAAAAAAATATAAAATATTTTTTTCTTGTATTTTCGAGCGTGAATTGAGGTTGAAAATATTTAGACGGGCAACGACATCGCGATGAATAAAACTAAATTGTATCCAACAATGCTGTCTCAGAGGCGCGCCATGAATAGCCTTAATAAACTCACTAGATCCTTGGAAATATTTCAAACTCCTGCAGAAGAGAGTCAGGAGAACATAAGGAAGAGAGAAAGGAAGCAAAAGAGTGTGCAAAGAAAGAGAACTTCAGCCCCTTCACACAATAATTCTCTTCGTCACTCTGGCTTCTTTGCTTCGCAGTAGCTTTTTCAATATACCTATCCTCCATACATAAATATCTCTCGTCTATAAGGACCCTGAGCCTAATTACCAAAATATACATACATATTTTACATAAATACAATATCTAAAATAATCCACGAAAAAAAAATGAAATAAAAAATATCACGTGCACGATATTAAATCTATCAACCAATAAATAAATTCAAAAAAAATTTTTTCCTCATTGGAATCACATTAAGAAACAACATTTATTAGCCAATATTAAAATCCTGACAAAAAGAAAATGCAGCCCTCGTTTATTTGTCCCACGGGACGATTTAAACAAAAAAAAAATGAGATTATATATAAATACATACACGTAAATAAACGAAAACCCTTGAACACGCGCATGACTTTTGTCCCCACCCAGAGTTTATGTTCTCGGCCATGTCGCAACCGCGCGACGCAACGGATGGAACAACTCCCACCTCTGTGACTTGTCGACGAATCGTGGTTTCGCGTGAATCGCTAGTTACCGAATAAACTCCCGCCGAGAGAACAAGAGTACAGTGATGGTGGGGAGATGAGGAGGAAAATAGATAGGGAAGGAGAGCTCGTGGATGGATAACTTACTTTATTATCCGTGTATATTCGTGAATGAGAGAAATACATACATAGATGAGTAAAGGATGAAAATCATAGCGAGATGAGAAGGGGACGACAAACGTCATATATTCAAGCGTGTATTTCTGTGAAATCAAAGGCCACATTGTCACTAGAAATTACCTCTATTCGAAAACGATGTATTCAACATATATGACGAGTCATACGTGGAATTAACACTATATTGTTCAATAAATTGTATGTATTAATACCTCATGTAATAAATAAAATTAATAAACACAAAATATATTACCAAATACAGTGTTGATATTTTTAATTTATGAGGGAAACATTATAATACCTTATACGTATTATCAAAATTTATAGCAAAATAAATATTGGATTTAAAATATGATGTACGTATGAAGAAATTTTAATGAAATACATCGTCACAGGTAATATATGCATATACGTTTATAAATATCAATATACAATGCATATATACATGTATTTGTATGCAGGTATATATAAAGTAAAAAGAGAAAATAGGGACGAGTGTGCGGTGAGAGAGCGTGCAAAAGCGCAAAGAAAAACAAATGAGTGGGTAGCTGGCCAAAACAATTGAAACCTGCGTAGAATGAGGGGGGTATATATATTGCTGGCCTTTTATTTTTCATTTCTCCCTTGGTCCCCTTTCCCCCATGACGCTATTTGTGTTTTTCACCCTCTTCGCCCACTCGCATTCTTTTCCTTTTTTCCTTTTTTTATTTTATATCACCATTATTCCATTTTTCTTTACAATCTATATGGAAACAATTATATTCATAATATAAAATAATACAACGAAATGTAAAATTTATATTACATTAATTTATAAACAATACAATTGATAAATAAAATATAAATTATATTAATTCATATTTATAAATAAATACAAAAATAATCTCCATGAATTTATTTTCATATTTAAAATTTCTTCATCTTTATTT